>CAUYON010085769.1:0-40699 GCA_963573935.1 Arctocebus calabarensis | reverse complement strand
TGGCCGGGTGTTGTGGCGGGCACTGTAGTCCCAGCTACTTGGGAGGCAGAGGCAGGAGACTCGCTTGAGCCCAGGAATTGGAGGTTGCTGTAAGCTGTGATGCCACAGCACTCTATCCAGGGTGACAGCTTGAGGCTCTGTCTCAAAAAAAAAAAAAAAAAAAAAAAAAAGTTCCTTTTCTGAAATGAAGAGTCTAGTTAGACTGGGTTCAGTGACCTGTGGTTTATACTTCAGAGAACAAAGCAGCAAGACTAACAATCTTAAAAAGAGTAGTAAAAAAAAGTCCATCTCTGCGTTCACCATCAACAGGATAAACTGAGCTAGTGCTAGCTCAGTGTAGGAAAAAGCTGATGTACAGCTATTAAAGAGTGTAGTTTTGTTTTTTTGTTTTTTTTTTAAACAGAGTTGTACTATGTCACCCTCTCACTATGTCATGGTATCATTGCTCACAACAACCTCAGACTCTTGAGCTTAAGGGATTCTCTAGCCTCAGCCTCCCAAGCAGCTGGGACTACAGATGCCCGCCAAAACGCCCAGCTACTTTTTGGTTGTAGTTGTCATTGCTGTTTGGCAGGCCCAAGCTGGGTTTGAACCTGCCAGCCTCAGTGTATGTGGCCGGAGCCCTAGCTGCGGAGCTACAGGAGCCAAGCCAACAGGGCATGTTTAACGTACACACAGTTAATCTTTTTTATTTTTTTATTTTTTTTTGAGACAGAGTCTGAGTGTGTCGCCCTGGGTAGAGTACTGTAACGTCACAGCTCACAGCAAACTCTTGGGCTTAAGCAATTTGCTTGCCTCCCAAGTAGCTGGGACTATGGGGGCTCACCACAACACCAGGCTTTTTTTTTTTTTTGGAGACAGAGTCTCACTTTGTTGCCCATGGTAGAGTGCTGTGGCATCACAGCTCACAGCAACCTCCAAATCCTGGGCTTAGGAGTCTCTTGCCTCAGCCTCCTAAGTAGCTAGGACTACAGGAGCCCGCCACAACACTTGGCTATTTTTTTTGTTGCAGTTTGGCTGGGACCAGGTTTAAACCCACCACCCTTGGTATATAGGGCTGGCACGCTACTCACTGAGCCACAGGGGCCACCTAACACCTGGCTATTTTTATTTTTTGTGATTGTCACTGTTGTTTGGCAGGCCGAGGCTGGGTTCGAGCCCGTCAGCCCTGGTGTATGTGGCCAGCACCTTAGCCACTGAGGTACATGTACCAAGCCCACACAGTTAATCTTTTGAGAAAATTTAAACTAAATTGAGCTGATACATCAAAATTTCTTTTAGAATATTTTTCATACTGTTTCCTGGAAGATCCTGGCCTTATTTTTAAGTTTTTATTATATCTCAAACTAATAAAGACATGTACAGAGATGGGAGGGGAGGATGACTCCTAGGTACAGAGTATGGGAGATGTAAAACTCCCTCCTGGCTCTGACAGCAGAATATATTTGGGATCCAAGGAGATAAGCCTTATTAATAAACAAGTCAATTCTGTCTGCATAACTGAGATCTTCTGATTAAAAAGTAACTGTCATTACAACAAAATGCAACAAAATTGTGAACAGAGAAAGGGTGTACCCTGTCATCTTAATTAACACTCCAGCAGCCAACAAGGTTTCTTACAATCACCATCTCCTCATAGTCTGTGTTCTGTTTTTGATAGGGACACTGTGTACAGACCCTCTGTACAGATGTCACCTTTTATTACGTGACAGATAGTATCCCATTGCAAAAGGCCTGAGCTCACACAGCCACATCCCAGCGGTTTTACAAAGGGGATATATCTCCAGTTTTCTAATATAAACATTACAAGGTTAAGAAAAGGACCAACTCTGGGAGGCTGAGCCAAGAGAATCACTTGAATCCAAGAGTTTGAAATTGCTGTGAGCTATGATGCCACAACACTGTACCGGAGGCAAAAAGTGAGACTTTGTCTCCAAAGAAAGGACCAAAAAGTATTTGATAGCTAATTATTACATCCCCAACTAAATGACCCTCTGAATAAAAGTTGGATAACAAAGTCCCTCCCTAATCAAGATGTCAGCAAGAACACATACATCACAACAGAGAAACTCCAAGAGCAACGCTCGAACTTGACGCCTTTTAAGTACCAGAAGGCCTCACTCTGACACCTGACAACCAAGAGTATGGCAGAAGAGTTCAGGGTAAGCAAACAAATGTCCACCCAACCTTCATAGTGAAGAATGACCATTGGATGGTGTCTATGGCTCAAAGGAGAAGGGCGCCAGCCCCATATACCAGAGGTGGCGGGTTCAAACCTGCCCCCCCCCCCAAAACTGAAAAAAAAAAAAGATTGACCTTCATTACCTTCTCCAGAGAAAAACTCAAAAAAACTCAGATTCTCCAATCACTGACTTTTTAAGACTTAATCGCAACACCCTAATCCATTCTATCCTTTTATTCCCCCGCTTTGAGACACAGCCTCACTCTGTTGCTCAGGGTAGAATGCCATGGTATCATCCTAGCTCACATCAATCTCAAACTCTTGGGCTCAAGCAATCCTTTTGCAACAGCCTCCTGAGTAGCTGGGACTACAAGTGCCCACAACTACACCCAGCTAGTTTTTCTATCTTTAGTAGAGATGGAGTCTCACTCTTGCTCAAGCTGGTCTCATTGAACTACTGAGTTCAATTAATCCACCCTCCTCAGCCTCCCAGAGTGCTAGGATTACAGGTGTGAGCCATCTCACTCAGCCAATTCTATCCCTTTACAAGTTGTTGTGACAAGTAAATTGGTGACACAAATGCTGTCTGTTTGCCCTTGGGAAGGCACACTGCATGCTACAAAGGCAGTTAGCTAAAGCAGCTTTTCTGCCCAAGGTGGCTGAGCATAATTCAATGCCTTGAGGCTCCCCAAAACAGTTTAATAAGTTCCTGGAAACTAGGAAGCAGTTAAAACTCAACAGATAGGACGTGAACTCAGCTCTAGAAGTAAGCACCAGCTGACACTAGGCAGGCTCTGCATGCTTTAAGTTCTCCAGGCCGCCAAGGGATTTATTTGCCAACAAGCCAAACCCATCCTGGCCACGATGCCTCGAGTAAGCTGGAAGGCAATAAACCAGCAGCAACTTTCTCAGTTAAGTGCCAACTTTCCCTCAGTGTCCACATGCTTAGGGAACACAGTTAGACTCAAACCAACACAGCTGGACTCATATCAACAAGCAATTACTGAATGCCTACTGAGGCATGGAACTCAATGATTCTTTTTCTTTTTTTTTTTTTCAGATTTTGCATTTTTTAACATTTAAATGTATACCAAATTAATACTTTGGGAGAATTATACAAATAGGAAGAAAAATTTTAAATTCTTATACTTTTTATGATAAGAGAATTCTAAGAAATTAAAAAGCATTTTTCTTTTTAACCTATGAAAGTATAATGTGCAGAAAAAGATGAAATATTTTTGTTCTGCAGGCAAATGCAGACTGGAATAATTTTGAATTTGTGCTATTTTTCTTCTTAAGAGAACTCAGGAAAAAGAAAATCTTTTGAAAGTATTAAGCCATCCCAGGTGCTTTCAAACAATTCCCTTCTTTCCGAGAACTTCTAAGCAATCATACTATTGCCATAGGGAAGTTTTGGGGGGTAGTAGCCAGGTAGCTTTCCTTCATGTCTCTTCTTTTTCTGGTAGACTGCATAAAGTTAGTTAGAGAGATCTCAGGGGAAGGGGACTCGAGAATGAAGAGGCATACATCTCCTCTGCAGGCAGTTGTGTCTGTGTAGTTTCCTTCTCATGGCCAAATTAGCTGGTCTCTGTCCGTTGATAAGGAGAAGACTCATTAAAAAAATAAAAAAGACAAAAAAGAATTGTTGGAATCTCATTTTTCTGCCACACGAAAGTAGAGCAGCAGCTCAAAGTAAGCCGAACAGTCTGTGAGTAGTCTGTGCAGTATCTGTGTGGCTCTCCTCACATCCGAATCGGAACTCAATGTTTCTGTATGCAATATTACCACCTCTTAAGAACCTTCAGCATGGGAGGGATTAGAATCTGTTTTGTAGCCAATGAAGCTGGTGCTGGAAGAAACTGGCGATTTATCTGAGGTCATGTTGTATGAGATTTGGAGTATGCCTGACCCCTCACCTTATACCAAAAAAACCTTTCCTGACAGATCATGAGCATAAATTGGAAAGCAAAACTTTGTAACTTTAGGAAAAAAAACAGAATATATTTGATTTCAAGGTAGCGTTCTTCCCACCAATCACACAAAAAAGGTTAATATATTCACCTACATTAAAAATAAGACCTTCTGGCTCAGCGCCTGTGGCTCAACGGGCTAAGGCTCCAGCCACGTACACCTGAGCTGGTGGGTTCGAATCCAGCCCGGACCTGCCAAACAACAAAAAATGGCCAGGCATTGTGGTAATCGCCTGTAATCCCAGCTACTTGGGAGGCAGAGGCAAGAGACTCGCTTGAGCCCAGGAACTGGAGGTTGCTGTGAGTTGTCATGCCATAGCACTCTATCCAGGGTGATAGCTTGAGGATCTGTCTCAAAAAAAAAAAAAAAAAAAATTAAGATCTTCTGGGCTCGGCACCTGTGGCTCAAGTGGTTAAGGCGCCAGCCACATACACCTGAACTGGCTGGTTCGCATCCAGCCCGGGCCTGCCAAACAATGACAGTTGCAACTAAAAAATAGCAGGGCAGGGCGGTGCCTATGGCTCAAAGGAGTAGGGCGCCAGCCCCATATGCCAGAGGTGGAGGGTTCAAACCCAGCCCCAGTCAAAAACTGCAAAAAAAAAAAATAATAATAATAATAACTAATAATAATAATAATAGTCAGGCGTTGTGGCAGGTGCCTGTAGTCCCAGCTACTCGGGAGGCAGAGACAGGAGAATCGCTTGAACCCAGGAGTTGGAGGTTGCTGTGAGCTGTCATGCCACTGCACTCTACCCACGGCGACAGTTTGAGGCGGTCTCAAAAATAAATAAGATCTTCTGGTTCAGCTCGGAGCCTGTAGCTCAAGTAGCTAAGGCACCAGCCACATACACCACAGCTGGTGGGTTTGAATCCAGCCCGGGCTCACTGCACAATGACAGCTACAACCAAAAATGGCCGGGTGTTGTGGCAGGCACCTGTAGTCCCAGCTACTTGGGAGGCTGAGGCAAGAGAATCGCTTGAGCCCAGGAGTTTGAGTTTGTTGTTAGCTGTGATGCCACAGCACTCTACTGAGGACGACACAGTGAGACTATCTCCAAAAAAAATCTTCTGTTCATCTAAAGATATTATAAATAGCAGTTCAGTGCCTGTGGCTCAGCAGCTAGGGGCCCAGACACATACATCAGAGCTGGCAGGTTCAAATCCAGCCTAGACCTGCCAAACAACAACTACAACCTAAATACAACCGGATGCTGCAACTGACTGTAGTCCTAGCTACTTGGGAGGCTGAGGCAAGAGAATCAATTGCTTAAGCCCAAGAGTTTGAGGTTACTGTGAGGTGACGCCATGGCACTCTACTTAGGGCGACAGCTTGAGACTGTCTCAAAGAAAAAAAAAAAAAGATATTATAGAAGTGGAAAAATAAAAAGAAACTGAACTAGTCCCAGCTACTCGGGAGGCTGAGGCAAGAGAATCACCTAAGCCCAGGAGTTGGAGGTTGCTGTGAGCTGTGTCACACCACGGCACTCTACTGAGGACAATAAAGTGAGACTCTGTCTCTACAAAAAATAAATAAATAAATAAATAAATAAGAAACTAAACTAAGGAAGATACTTAAAAATTTACTCATCAAGATCTGGTTTTATTGCGATTCTACAAAGAACCCTTACAAATCAATTTAACACAAGACAGAAACAAGCATTTTAAAATAAGGACAATGAACAAAAAATACTCAGTCTCATTAATTTGCATATCCCTGTAATTAAGGGAGTAGGGCAGTCACAATGACATTTTCTAGCTATCAAAATTGCCAAAAAATAAGTCCATCAAGCCAATGATAGAGAAAATGTGGTTTTACAGTACACCTATGCAACTATTTCTGGAAACAACTTGGTATTACTGCATACATCAAGGCCCAGTAATTCCACTCCTGGGCATTCACTAAGAAACTTACATCTCAGATGCATGAACACCCAGAGGAATGCTCATAGCAGCACTTCCTCACAATGCCACCTTCTCCATCCTCCACTAAAAAAATAATTCTAATGACCCAAATGTACAACAGTACAGAAAGGAACAAACTGATATATTCACACTTCAGTGACAAATAAACAAGCTATGCCTACTGCAACATGGTTTAATTTTAAACAAAGAAGTGGGGCTGGGGGAGGGGGCTCCCGCCTACAATCCCAGCACTCTGGGAGGCCAAGACAGATGGATCGCCAGAGCTCAGGTGTTAAGACTAGCCTGAAAAAGAGAGAGACCCTGTCTCTAAAATTAGGCGGGCACTGTGGCAGGGACCTGTAGTCCCAGCTGCTTGGAAGGCTGAGGCAAGAGAATCACTTGAGCCCAAGAGTTTGAGGTTGCTGTGAGCTGTAACGTCACAGTACTCTACCAAGGGTGACAAAGTGAGACTGTTTCAAAACAAAACAAGGAATTGGTGAAAGTGTGAAAAGGGTAATCCACCACTGCCATAAAGACAAAAACAGAATTAAGCAACGTATTCTTTAGAAGCACAGGTGTATCTTGGAGATACTGTGGATTCAACTGCAGACCACCACAATAAAGCAATAATAGATTGAATCATACGAATTTTTGTTGTTTTGTAACAATAGAGAGCCTGTAGTCTATTAAGCATGTGACAACATCATCCAAAAAAACAATGCCTTGGGTGCAGAGGCTTCACGTCTATAATCCAGGTACTTTGGGAGATCAAGACAGAAGGATCAGGCACAGCACAGTGGATTACCCTGAGCTCACAGGTTTAAGACCAGCCTGAGCCAGAGCGAGACCCCCATCTCTAAAACAAAATAGCCAGGCTTGGCGCTAGTAGCACAGTTGTTACGCCACTGGCCACACGCACCAAGGCTAGCGGGTTCAAACCTAGCCCAGGCCAGCTAAAAAACAACTGCAACAAAGATAAAAAAACAGCCATGTGGCGGGCGCCTGTAGTCCCAGCTACTCGGGAGGCTGAGGCAAGAGAATCGCTTAAGCCCAAGGAGTTGGAGGTTGCTGTGAGCTGTGTGACGCCACAGGACTCTACCGAGGGCGATAAAGTAGGAAAAAAAAAAAAAAAGCTAGACATTGTGGTGGGCACCTGTAGTGCCAGCTACTGGGGAGGCTGAGGCAAGAGAATCGCTTAAGCCCAAGAGTTTGAGGTTGCTGTGAGCTATAACGCCATAGCATTCTACTGAGGACAATATAGTGAGACTCTGTCTCAAAAAATTAAATAAAAATTTTTTTATTTATTTAATTTTTTGAGACAGAGTCTCACTATATTGTCAGGCACTGTGATGGCTACTGGGAGTTAGTCCCAGCTACTTGGGAGACTGAGGCAAGAGAATCACTTGAGCTCAAGAGTTGAAAAGTTGCTATAAGCTATCATATCAGGGCACTCTACGGAGGGTGACAAAGTGAGACTATGTCTCAAAAAGAAAAAGAAAGAAAGAATTACCAGAACATGACACAAAGATCTCAGTTTGAAACACAGGTTAGCGGCTCAGCGCCTGTGGCTCAACAGGCTAAGGCGTCAGCCATGTACACCTGAACTGGCGGGTTTGAATCCAGCCGGGGCCCGCCAAACAACAATGACGGCTGCAACCAAAAAATGGCTGGGCATTGTGGCGGGTGCCTATAGTCACAGCTACTTGGGAGGCAGAGGCAAGAGACTCGCTTGAGCCCAGGAATTAGAGGTTGCACTCATCCAGGGTGTCAGCTTGAGGCTCTGCCTCAAAAAAAAAAAAAAAGAAAGAAACACAGGTTAGCACCTGCCACCAGAAAAATGGTGCCAAGAAAACTGCTCCGGGTGGCGCCTGAGGCTCAAAGGAGTGGGGTGCCAGCCCCATATGCCGGAGGTGGTGGGTTCAAATCCAGCCCCAGCCAAAAATTGCAACAAAATAAAAAAAAAAAAGAAAAGAAACCTGCTCCATGCAGGGCTATGACAAACCTTCAATTTGTAAAAACATACATTATCTGTAAAGTGCAATAAAGCAAGGCATGCCTACTAAAACAACCAAGACACAACTAAAAAAAAAGGCTGCTAACTCAAAATTTAGGATGTGGGGCTCGGCGCCTGTAGCTCGAGCAGCTAAAGAGCCAGCCACATACACCAGAACTGGCGGGCCCAGGCCGGCCAATGACAGCTGCAACCATAAAATAGCTGGGCGCCTGTAGTCCCAGCTACTTGGGAGGCTGAGGCAAGAGAATTGCTTAAACCCAGGAATTGGAGGTTGCTGTGAGCTGTGATGCCACAGCACTCGTACCCAGGGTGACAACTTAAGGCTCTGTCTCAAAAGAAAAAGAAAAAATTAGGATGTGGAAGGAAACGAGGCAGGGAAAGGGAGACAAAGAAAGCAGAGGTGCTTGAGCTGGTCATGCCAAGTCTACCCAAGTTAGGCAATACAAATCAGAATCAAAGTGCTAACCAAACCAATACACCTCCAATCACCTATGACTGAATGTCACAGCACCTTCAGTGAAGTCTTCACTACTGCATCTGACTCTCATTAGTAACAAGTAGAGCTACTAGGTCCCAGACACAAGACTTTTGGAATACTGACAGGTGGACAGACCAATTTAACTGACAGGAAAACAAAGTCTCAGAGGTGGAAAATGTCCATTTTTAGCTTCAGTACTATCAATCCACAGTGACACTCAACAGTTCATCTACACAGGCAGTGCATTCCATTTTTAGCAAACTCTAACACCAGTGTAAAACACACCAGAGGTAAAGAAGCATAAAATACAACACTGAGTGACTATCTCTTTCCCTTTCCAGGACAAAACAACACTCTCCACCTGACCTCCCCCTTCCCAAAATTGGGCATGGTGATGCATGCCAATAGTCCTAGCTACTCAAAAGGCTGAGGTGGGTGAATCACTTGAGTCCGGGAGTTGAAAGCTATAGTGAGTTATGATGGTGCCTCACCAAACCAGCCTAGGCAACATAGTGAGATACTCTCTTTAAAACAAACAAACAAACAAAACGCTGAGGCTGGCATGGTGGTTCATGCCTCTGGGAAGCCAAGGTTGGTGAATTCCTTGAGCTCAGGAAAGAGTGAGACCACATCTCTAAAAATAGCTGAGCTTTGTGGCAGGCACCTAGAGTTTCACTTACTTGGGAGGCTGTGGCAAGAGAATCACTTGAGCCCAAGAGTGTGAGGTTGCTGTGAGCTACGATGCCACAGCACTCTACCAAGGACAATAAAGTGAGAATCTGTCTGAAAAAAAAAAAAACTGAATGTGAACATTAACAGCAGTTGTTATTTTGGGTTCCCAAAAAGTGGAAACCAAAATATCCATGAACTGATGCAGTCTCACTTATAAGAGTGCAACCAGATTTTCTGAAAATGGAAAAAAAAAAAAAAACCAAAGATGCTTTCTTTTAGAGAGCAAATTATGCAGGTGGTAATCAATCCTGAGAGGCTCCACGCTGCTCTTCCAGGGACCGTCACTCCATACCAAATTCTTATTCTGCAGGAATGGAAGACAAAGCAATTGACGTCATCCAAGCTTAAGTCACTTAACATTGAGGGCAGAGGCTCGGCGCCTGTGGCTCAACGGGCTAAGGCGCCAGCCACGTACACCTGAGCTGGCGGGTTCGAATCCAGCCCCAGGACCCGCCAAACAACAATGATGGCTGCAACCAAAAAATGGCCGGGCGTTGTGGCAGGCGCCTGTAGTCCCAGCTACTTGGGAGGCAGAGGCAAGAGACTTGCTTGAGCCCAGGAATTGGAGGTTGCTATGAGCTGTGATGCCATGGCACTCTATCCAGGGTGACAGCTTGAGGCTCTGTCTCAAAAAAAAAAAAAAAGAAAAAGTTTGATTAGTATATAATGTGTAATTGGCATGTGTCAAGTTCTGTTTCCTTGCTGATTTTCTGTTGTATTTGTTTTGTTTATTATTATTATTATTATTTTATTTTGAGACAAAGCCTCAAGCTGTCACCCTGGGTAGAGTGCTGTGGCATCATAGCTTACAGCAATCTCCAACTCCTAGGCTTAAGTGATTCTCTTGCCTCAGTCTCCAAAATAGCTGGGACTACAGGCACAGCCATAACACCCAGCTATTCTTTGGATGTAGTTGTTATTGTTGTTTTGGCAGAGCCTACCAGCTCTGATGTATGTGGCTGGCGCCTTAGCCGCTTGAGCTACAGGTGCCGAGCCTGTGCTGTTTATTATTAAATAATAATAATTTTGATATTGAAGTCTCCAACTGTTATTGTTAAATTGTCTCATTTTTCTCTTCAATTTTGTAAGTTTTTGCTTCATGTGTTTTAGGGAGTCTGTTAGATGCATATATAAGCATTACATCTTCTTGATGGATTGACCCTTTTATCTTCTTTATCTCCTAACAATTTTATTTTAAAGTCTATTTTGGCAGAGACTAGTATAACCATTCTTTTGTTCATTTGTATGGAATATCTTTTTCCATCCTACTTTCAATCTATATGCATCTTTGAATCTATGTTGTCTAGGGATGTCCAAAAATAATCCAGCCACAACTATGTGTATGAAAAATAGAGACATACATGGTTGGATATTTTCCAGACGGTCCTCTCAAAGTGAGTCTTTTATAGATATTGTATAGTTGGACCTGTTTTTTCATCCATTCTGCCAGATTCTGCCTTTTAAAAGGAGCATTTAATCTATTTACATTTAATGTAATTATACATAAGGACTTCTACTATTTTATTATTTGTTTCTACACAGGTCTTATGCTTTTTGGTTAGCCTATTGTTTGTGCTGACTGATATTTATTTCCTTAGGCAGCCAAATAAGTGCTTCTAACTGTTTTCAACATACATTCCTAGGGAAAAGGTTTTTCTGCACTTACTGAGCTCTGAGCTCCAAGTCCTTGGAACCCAGTGAATTCCAAGTCATATCAAATTATGACAGTCTTGCAAATGAGGTCTTTCAAGGAACCTCCAGATAGGTCAAATAATGACAATTTTCTGAGAATGATACTTTGAAGGAACTCAAACTCCATCCCACTCCAGGGACTGCCAGAGTATGGCCTGTTGGTTTTCAAGACTACCATGGAGCTAGAGAAGGAGAAATGGGAATAGGGAAAGTGAAAATGCCATAAAATTTGTGCTTTTTCTTGAATAAACATCCTTCGTCCTCTCCTTTTCTGGTATTTTTCTCTAAATTGAATAAATATCCTCCAGATTGCTACAAGTGCTTCATTAATTTCTAGGGTTCTGAAAAAATTGATTCTGACCATTTTGTCCATTTTCTGGTTGCTTTTATGGAGGAGAAAATTTTTGCTGGTTTTTTTTTTTTTTTTTTTTTTTTTGCTTATGTCACTGCTAGCTACTTTAATGACTTTGTCTATATCTATTCTTTCTGGTAATCTCCATTGTAGAGGGGAAGCCAAGGCACAGATCATTAGAGCACCTCAAGGTAATGATGGCTACTGCTCCACAGACTCATGAAAAGGAGAGGAAAACACCTTTTTAAATTATTCTAGGTGATTTGTTAGTCATTAGTTTCCAAGCCTAACATACACAGTAAACATCTTTGATCCCTACTTCCTTTGCCCTTGGCCCCAGTATATGTGAATCTCTTTTCCATTTCATGAGTTCATTTTTATGCTTTTCAGAAACCCCTTCACCAGCTTCAACTCACAGCTTATCTTACAGGTGAGTAACCCTTTGCATCCTTTCTCTTAGGATCTTTTCACACTCTGCCAGTAGCCCTGGAGTTACTTCTCCCTGGCCTGTACTCCTGAAGTTTATAATCTGATTTGTAAAAAAAAAAAGAGAGAAGGATTAATAGCACTGTGTTTAATATACATCTGAATTATTCTCAGTTGCAAGAAGGGGATTTTTTTCCCCCCCTTTCTGGTCTAAATGTATAGTTCCTTCATATGTTATTTACTTTTACCTTATCTTTGCTGATGCTTTTATTTCCCCTCCTTAGATCTTCATTTGCCTCCTTTGGACGGGGAATTTTTTCTTTCAGACCATCCCTAAATGGGGATTCAGGCCACATAATCCTTACACCCAACAATCTGGCAAGTTAAGTAACATTCCCAAAGGAGTGGAACTTCAACTGTTGACACATATATTAAAATGAAGATTTTTTTCTATTTTTTTTTTTTTTACTGTAGTCTTTTTTTTTTTAAGAGACAGGGTCTTGTTCTGTTACCCAGGCTGGAGCACAGTGGCGCAATTCATAGCTCACTGCAGCCTCAAACTCCTGGGCTCAAGTGATCCTCCTACCTCCGCCTCTCAAATAGGTGGGACTATAGGCATTTGCCACCATGTCTGGCAATTTTTTTTGTAAAGACAGGGTCTTGGGGCTCGGCGCCTGTGGATTAACAGACTGAGGTGCCAGCCATGTACACCTGAGCTGGTGGGTTCGAATCCAGCCTGGGTCTGCCAAACAACAATGACGGCTGCAACCAAAAAATGGCTAGGCGTTGTGGCAGGCGCCTGTAGTCCCAGCTACTTGGCAGGTGGAGGCAAGAGACTCGCTTGAGCCTAGGAATTGGAGATTGTTGTGAGCTGTGATGCCACAGGACTCTATCCAGGGTGACAGCTGGAGGCTCTGTCTCAAAAATAAATAAACAAATAAAAAAGATAGGGTCTTGGGCAGTGCCTATGGCTCAGTGAGTAGGGTGCCAGCCCCATATACCAAGGGTGGCAGGTTTGAACCCAGGCCCAGCCAAACTGCAACAAAACAATAGCCAGGCATTGTGGCGGGCACCTATAGTCCCAGCTACTTGGGAGGCTAAGGCAAGGAATTGGCTAAGCCCAAGAGCTGGAGGTTGCTGTGAGCTGTGATGCCACGACACTACCGAGGGTGACAAAGTGAGACTCTGTCTCTTTAAAAAAAAAAAAAGACAAGGCCTTACTATGTTACCTAGGCTGGTTTCAAAAGCAGTCTTCCACCCCTGGCCTCTCAAAGTGCTGAGATTGTACATTCACGAGCTACCACACCTAGCCTAAAATGAAGATTTTCAAGGTGACAGACAAGAAGTTGGGACATGCTCCTTAAAGAACATTTTCTCTAGTTTGGCTCTTTAATATTCTTTAAGAGTCATTTGATTTCCTTCACAGTGAAGTTCTGAATTTTGTCTGGATCACACTCATCGTGCTATCAGTTGAGTCCTACTGTTTCACCACAAGGTTGGCCTATAGGATTAAACTGGCTTTTTTGTTGTTGTTGTTGCAGTTTTTGGCCAAGGCTGGGTTTGAACCCACCACCTCCAGCATATGGGGCCGGTGCCCTACTCCTTTGAGCCACAGGCACTGCCCAGGAATAAACTGGCTTTTTTTTGAGGAAGAGTTTCACTCTCTTATCCATGATAGAGTGTAATGGTAACTCAAATTCCTGGGCTGAAGCAGTTCTCCTTCCTCAGCCTCCCAACTAGCTGGGACTACAGGATCACCCATCTAGCTAATGTTTTTAGAGATGAGTCTTGCTGTATTGCTCAGCTTGGTGAACTGGCTTTTTTGTTTTGTTTTTTGAGACAGAGTATTACTTGGTCACCCATGGTAGAGTGCCGTGGAGTCTTAGCTCACAGCAACCTCAAACTCTTGGGCTCAAGCGATTCTCTTGCCTCAGCCTCCCAAGTAGCTGGGACTACAGGCACCTGCCACAATGCCCAGTTATTTTTAGAGATGGGCTCTCGCTCTTGCTCAGGCTAGTCTTGAACTCATGAGCTCAGGCGATCAACCCACCTCGGCTTCCCAAGTGCTGGGATTACTGACCTGAGCCACTGTGCCTGGCAGAACTGCCTTTTTTTCATTTGTATGTTGAATATGTTGGGAGCTCAGTTCTAAGGATTATAAAACAAATATCCTTTCTTCTCCCCATCTTTTTCAACAGAAGTACCTTGACTGCCAGTGCTCTTAATAAAGGGCTGCCATCTTCCATAGCTCACCTAAATCTTTATATTGTCTATCTTTTTACTTAAACTCACTCTTTACCAGCACTCCATCCTCACAGGAAAAGAATGGACTTTATAACCCTCCTCTTAAATTGTTTAGCTAGAATTTTTTCCCTTTTGAGTAGTATTCCTTTGATTAAGAACTACCTAGTTACCCTGATCCACAAGTAACACTACTAAAAAACTGCCCAAGTAAGTTTATCTTTCACTATTCTATTCTATCCATCAGGTCAGAGGGACAGCAGAGCTACACTAGAGAGTCCTCCTGGTTTCCAGCTACCAGTCCTGCAGGTGAGACCTGGCTTATTTTATGCATGAAAACTCATGTAGTTAGGCCTGCATATCAAATGCTTTATTCTGGTCTCATTGGGATGGTGACATATAACCAGGAAAGAATGATATGAGTTTCAACTGTAGTAAATATTTGGTCACAGTTTTCCCAGAATGTTCTCAATTTCAAAGATTCTATTCTGGGGCGGCACCTGTAGCTCAGTGGGTAGGGCGCCAGCCCCATATACTGAGGGTGGTGGGTTCAAACCCGGCCCTGGACAAACAGCAACAAAACAAATAGCTGGGTGTTGTGGCGGGTGCCTATAGTCCCAGCTACTCAGCAGGCTGAGGCAAGAGAATCGCCTAAGCACAGGAATTGGAGGTTGCTGTGAGCTGTGTGACGCCATGGCACTCTACTGAGGGTGATAAAGTAAGACTCTGTCTCTACAAAGAAAAAAAAAGATTCTATCCTACTGTCAGATTAGTTTCCTACTTTGGAGTTTTAAAATTAAGGTATATGGCAGTGAAGGGTTTTTTGTTGTTGTTGTTTTGAGACAGACCCTCAAACTGTCACCCTGGATAGAGTGCCCTGGCATCACAGCTCACAGCAACCTCCAACTTCTGGGCTTAAGCGATCCTCCTGCCTCAGCCTTTCAAATAGCTGGGGTAAAGGCACCTGCCACAATGCCTGGTTATTTTTTGGTTGTAGTTGTCATTGCTGTTTGGCAGGCCGGGGCTGGATTCCAACCCACCAGCTCTGATGTATGTGACTGGCAACTTAGCTGCTTGAGCTACAGGTGCTGAGCCAGTGAAGGACTTTAAACTGAGAGATCTTGGCAAGGATAAAATAAGCGTGGACACACTGACATTCCCAATAGTTCTACAATGAAGTATTTTCAGTGGAATACATCTCTTTGCTGAACTAGGTAAAATCATGCTTACTTCTTCAGAGGTAGCCAGAATAATGTTTTGTAAATTTGTGGGACTATTGTTATGATCCAAGCAAGAAAAGGAAAAGGGGCTCGGCGCCTGTGGCTCAACGGGCTAAGGTGCCAGCCACGTACACCTGAGCTGGTGGGTTCTAATCCAGCCTGGGCCCGTCAAACAATGACAGCTGCAACCAAAAAATGACTGGACGTTGTGGCGGGTGCCTGTAGTTCCAGCTCCTTGGGAGGCAAAGGCAGGAGACTCGCTTGAGCCCAGGAATTGGAGGTTGCTGTGAGCTGTGATGTCACAGCACTTTATCCAGGGTGACAGCTTGAGGCTCTGGCTCAAAAAAAGAAAAGAAAAGGACAAGGGCATGGTAACAAGGAGAGGTTTGTAAAGAGCTCTATTAAATGAATAGCCTTGCCTTTTAAGTTAACTTTGATGGCGTGGATTTTGAAGGTTTTTAGGCCCATTCTTCCAGTCCAAGATCCTGGTGACTACAGGGACAATTCCTTCATACTAAAGTAGATATATATTTTGCTTCAATATTCCAAAATGCCCTTTATTTCATCAGCAAGAAATTGGAGTCTAAGCCTTAAGAGGCAGCGCTGGGGAGGTAATATCCCTCCTTAAGAGTCTCACAAACAGAGAGATTAAACTATAGATGAAAAAAGACTTATACGGCTCGACACCTATGCTCAGTGGTTAGGGCGCTGGCCACATACACTGGGGCTGGCAGGTTTGAACGCACGCTGGACCTGCTAAACAACAATGGCAACAAAACTGCAACAAAAAAATAGCCAGGTGTTGTGGCAGATGCCTATAGTCCCAGCTACTTGGGAGGCTGAGGCAAGAGTCACTTAAGCCCAAGAGTTTGAAGTTGCTGTGAGCTGTGACACCATAGTATTCTACCAAGGGCAACATAATGAGACTCTTGTCTCAAAAGAAAAGAAAAAAGACTTACAAACTATCTAGAAATATATGGCCCATAAGTGGATTTTGCTTGAAACAAGCTATTTAAAAAATATGAGACACTGAGAAAAATCAAATACTTATTGGGCATTTGACATTAAAGAATTGTTAACATTGGGGTTATTTTAGATATATTTGGATTATATTTATTTATTTTGTAGAGACAGTCTCACTTTATCGCCCTCAGAGTGCCACAGCGTCACACAGCTCACAGCAACCTCCAACTCCTAGGCTTAAGTGATTCTCTTGCCTCAGCCTCCTGAGTAGCTGGGATTATTGGCACCTGCCACAACACCCAGCTATTTTTTTTGTTGCAGTTTGGCCCCGGGCTGGGTTTGAACCTGCTACCCTTGGTATACAGGGCTGATGCCCTACCCACTGAGCCACAGACGCTGCCCTGGATTATATTTTTTAAAATAGCTTTTTTCTTTTGTAAATAGATACTAAAATATGAACAGGAAGTTAAATGATGTCTGAGTTTTGCTTCAGTACAACTTAGTAGACAGGGGTAGTGGGACAGTAGAATTAAGATTGTTGAAGTTGGGTGATGGGTATATGAGTTCATTATATTATTCTATGTATTTTTTGAAAACGTGATAGCTTAGAAAAATAGTTATTGAGCAAAGTACTATTTCCTCCAGAGACATAAGAATTCTGATAATCATCTCTGGGTATGATAGTCATACATTCCAGATTTTTCAAAATAGTTTTATTTTCAAATATATTCAACCTTGTTATCACCATAAACTGAAATGCTCTTGAGTTTCTTAAGTAACAAACAAAGCCTTTGTCTCACTAAATATATCAAATCTTAGTTTGGAAGTTAGTTATGCAATGGAGAAAACTATAAGCAAGCAACAAATAGTGGGTTATTGTCCCAATAAACTTCATATAATGGCTTGAGCTGCACTTACTTGCCCTTTTTATTTTTATTACCACCCATATTTTCATGTCCTCTGATGCAGACTCTGTATCATCAAGAGGCAGATGGGCTTAGCCAACAGGAGTGAAGCATGGACCACTTCCAGACAGAACAGCTTCAAGATCTGAATCTATACAGACTACTGAAGGATGGACTGGAGCAACCATTACCCATCAGGGGTGATGGGCTTGAAAAATGTACCCCTTGTGTGTCCTGGTTTTACTCTGTACCTTATTCTCTGGCTCTTTACCTTATTTACCCTACATCACCTTCCAGGAAAGTGGTCAGGTCTTAGCTGAGGCTAATGCTTCTGGAGATTATTATATCTCTCCCAAAAGACATATGTAGTTCCCCTTATTTCCCACAATTAGAAATGAAGATTGTAAAAATAATTCTTGGCATCATGTTTGGGAATGGGAGCGGGGGGCTGGGGGAGAATGATATACTCATCAACTGTTTCATTTTGGCATTCCATTTTTTAGCTTATTATATAGTCCCATTGCCAATGTTAACAAGTAACAACTCTGGTCCTGGTCCTAATTTACTATACTTTTTCTATTTGCCTATAGTTTCTTCTGTGCATAGTTAATATTAAATATGTTGTTTTCTTTTTGGTTAAAAAAAAGTTTCAAGACACTGATTTTCAACTTACTAAAGTATACAGATAATAAATAGGATGCTCTTCTGTTACTGCAATCTTACAGCCATGACACTCTTTGTTGGTGGAATAGGCAAAGAACACTACTGGTGAGATTAAACATTTATTCTACTTTGAGTAGTAAGAGGTAGAAATGAGGAATTAAATAGGTGGGCCATTCACAGGAATGTCTTTAGCAAAAATATTGAACAAACATAAACACATGAGGCACCTGCCCAAAATATAGTTCTTTAGAGTGATCGTCTATCTGAACTAGGATCCCATTGCCCTTTATGGTACTCTAAATTTATTTTTAAAGGCATCTTGAGATTTTTCTTTTGGGTCAAGAGCCTATGCTATAGCAAGTGGTTACTTCCAAGACTGTTGTATCTCTGATCACTCCTGACACCTCAGGAATTTTACTCATTTGATGGTTAGAAAACAATTTGCCTGCTCACAGATGGTGACCTACTGGCTTTGAAAATTTTCTTCTTTCAATTTAACTCAGTGAGTCTCCTTCAAAAAATAGTGTACTAAAACAGAATATTAATGGATTTAGCTCCATTAATTCCTAAATCACAGAAGGGGCAAAATGGAGGGAAAAGAAACAATTTTTATTTTTGGCCTTTTTATTATTATTCTAGCAATTTGGGGCTTCCACTCTTTCATGGTTACCCCCTTGGTGGTATTTATTTGCTTTATTTCTGATCCCAACTAATGAAAACCATTCTAATATATCAATAATTAACCCAGTTAAAGACAGTGATTCCCCCTGTCCCCAAGACAGATCCTATAAAGAGAGGGGAAAGTCTCTTTTTTGGACACGGACTGACAGCAGAAAGATGAAAAATCAGTCTCTTGTCAGCTGGACAGGAGGTATTATTAGGTTTGTAAAACCAAACCTGGATCCCACCTCCATTGTCCTACTACCAGAAGAAACTATTCCCTCTCCTACACCCCTCTATAGCATAATTCTACTTTTTAAAAGGACATCTCTCCTAATTCCCACCTCCAATAAATATCCAGTCTAAATAATTCTCCACCCAATTCTTAAAACTTTGTCATAAGCTCTGGGGGGGGGGGGGATTTACCCTGAGACAAATAGTGAACAGTGTAGGGATTTCAGAAAGATTAAAAAAAAAAAGAGCCACAAGGCAAAGTGGTCCCAGTATCAGACATGGAAACATTCTGCTTCATGTGTGGTTCAATAATGAAGAAGTTGAAACATTTAAAGTCAAGCTAGTATGAAGAAGTATGTGATAAGACTGGGACATAATTGAGATTCCTGGTTGCATGATACATAGACTTGTGCTCAGACAAGAAGAGGTGCAAAGCAGCCTTATATCCCAGGGAAAATAGTGGGTTTGGAGACGTACTGCTATCATCAATTGAATCAGAATTCTTTACTTCATTCCATTCCTTTTCTACGTGTGAGGTCAAGGTCTGGCCTCTCTGTAGTACACTAAGGGAAAGGAACAGCAGAAGTGAGGAAAGCAAGAGTCCATAGTTTGCCCAGATTCTTGGCACTCTTCACATTAAGGCTACAGGCCTGAGGCCAGGTGCAGTGGCTCATGCCTGTAATCCCAGCACTTGGGAGGCCGAAGTGGGTGGATTACTTGAGTTCAGGAGTTCAAGACCAGCCTGAGCAAGAGCGAGATGCCGTCTCTAAAAAATAGCCAGGTGTTGTGGCAGGCGCCTGCAGTTCCAGCTACTTGGGAGGCTGAGACAAGAGAACTGCTTAAACCCAAGAGTTTGAGGTTGCTGTTACGCCACAGCATTCTACCAAGTGCGAAAAAGTGATACTCTCTCAAAAAAATAAAAGTTAAAGGGGGCAGCGTCTGTGGCTCAAAGGAGTAGGGCACCAGCCCCATATGCTGGAGGTGGCGGGTTCAAACCCAACCCCAGCTAAAAACTGCAAAAAAGAAACACACACACATACACACAAAGTAAAAATTAAAGAAAACAAATATAAATAAAAGGCTACATGCCTGGATTTCTGCTGATCCCAGCCTTAACTTTTTGTCCTATGGTAATCCTCCCTGGTCCACCCTCACTATATCCCCAATGCCCACCCTGAAGAACACAAAGCTTTTTTAGTTCTTTGCCATAAGATAATTTTTAAATGTAGTTTCTTTGTTTCAACAGTTACTAAGTTGGTTCATCTTTTAGTAACAGACCTCCCCCCTCAACCTCCCACTCAATCTTGTATGATCACATCATCATCATCATCTTCCTCCTCCTCCTCTTCTTCTTCCTCACCATCTTCTGGCAGTTCTTCCTCCTCCTCTTCCTCTTCTTCATCTAGACAAACTACCACCTCAGCTGGCTCAGGTAATCGAGAGTCAAACCAGTCCAGTACCTGCTGTGTGCTAAGCCTTGATGCCTTACTCAATTGAGGGATATCACTTTCCCGTAGCCGTTGGTGGGCTGCCCAGTACCTCTCCAACGGTTGTATATCTGGTGGTGGTGGGGGAATTGGCAGAGGTGGTGTCTCAGCCCATTCATTCAAGGAGCGGGTTGATGGTGATGATGTGGGAACTGCCGAGTCTTGGAAACTAGGGGCACCAGGAACTGTGTTATCCCGAAACCATTTTAGTTGCCCATGCTTCAAGGCATAGCGTGTGTCACCAAACCACTGAATGATCTCAGGCCGAGGTAAACCAGTAATCTGTTCCAATTTATGGTAATCCTCACGCCGTGCCCATTGGCACTGTAAAAAAAAGGATTTGAGAATAGCCAGCTGCTCTTTGGTTTTGCGCTTGGTCTTTCGCTGGCGCTGGGTATCTGGGGAAAGGTACTCTGCAGGGCCAACCCTACCTGGTACTGAGTTATGCCGTAGCCTTTGGGGCCAAGCTGGTTCCAGATGTGGGGGTAGTGCCTGTTCCTTGGGTGACAGAGACTGGGGAATACAGCCTTGTGGCTGGAGGGGTTTAGAGGTGGCAGCAGCTCCATTAGCCAGTACCTGGAAAGAGGAAGAGGTAGAGGAAGAAGAAGTCATAGTAGATGCTGACTCCTTACAACTACTGGTAAGTAATGATATTGGTGTGGGCTTATCTCGAGCACATGGCTGATGGACAGCTTTGGAGTGGTTCCAGGAAGCAGTACCCATGCCATGTGACTGGTCAGGACCCCTGTCTGCCTGCTCCTTAGAGAGGCCACTCCTTTGATGATCTTGCCAAAGATCTGATTGCTGGGGGAATGCTCTACTGCCTGTTGTCATCAGGGAATCCTTTGCTTTCTGGTGACTCGGTGGCAGTGGTGGTCGCTGAGAGGACACTTCAGGTTCGATCTTCAATCCTTTCATCTGGGTGGGCTCATTAAGAGTCAGAGGACCTATTCCAAGACCAACTTGTTCTTGAGATGGCATTGGAGAAGGAGGCACATCCTCTGGGGGCCGCCCTGCATGATGAGTAAAAGATAGAAGGGACTTGAAATGAAGTTGATCCCGATGGTAGACCACTCGGGCTCGAGTCTCTTCTATTTCTTCTGATGACCAGCTAATGCCACAGCGAAGGCGCTGGGCCATGAACCAAGTCTTGACTTTCTCCATCTGTAACCCATAACGTAGGCAGAGAAGGGCTATGTCTGCTAGGCTGGGATAGGGAAAGTAGCTGAAGGTTTGTAGCAAATGTTCATTGCCATCTAGCTCACTCGTCTGGGCTGCTTGGGTCCACACAAGCTGTAGCTCCTCAGAGATTGGAGGGAGGCAGATGAGCCCCGCTGGTGAGCTATTAAGACTGCCGGCCTCTTTATTAGGAGGCATGGTGCTTTCTGATTTGTGCCCTTCAGAGATAGCTATAATAAAAAGAGAAACAGCTCAATCACTGGGGCTCTTCTCTTGGTACATTGTTCAATTTCTACCAAACTAACTGTTGGACAGCAAAATAAACTTGTAATTATTTCATGTTATATTGCTTTTAAAGTGCTTCAACAATTCCTCATTTAATTTTCACAACTTTGTGAAGTCATCATAGCTTGCTACCATTTCTGTTTTATGTCTGAAAAAACTGAAGTCCACATAAGTTAATCACCATAAGTCACATGACTAGTGTTTTCACCAAGACAAAAATCTTTCACAAGACAAAAATCTGTCCTTAGGCTCAGCGCCTGTGGCTCAGCTGGCTAAGGTGCCAGCCACATACACCTGAGCTGGCAGGTTCGAATCCAGCCCGGGCTTGCCAAAAACAACGATGGCTGCAACCAAAAAATGGCCGGGCAAATGGCCGGGCGCCTGTCGTCCCAGCTACTTGGAAGACAGAGGCAGGAGACTCGCTTGAGCCCAGGAATTGGAGGTTGCTGTGAGCTGTAATGCCATGACACTCTACCCAGGGCGAAAGCTTGTGGCTCTGTCTAAAAAAAAAAAAAAAAATACATTACAAAGCTTCAGTAACTAAAAAGTGTAACAGCATAAAGACAGACACATGGGCCAATGGCAGAGAATAGAGTACAGAATAGAGTCCATGCTCAAGTACATGATCAAATAATCTTCAACAAGGGTGCCAAAGCTACACAATGATGAAAGGACAGATTCTCAAATAAATGTGGGAAAAACTGGATATACACACGCAAAAGAATGAAGCTGAACCCCTACCTTTCATCATGTACAAAAACTAACTCAAAATGGATTAAAGAACTGAAGCTATAATCCCTCAAAGAAAACACAAGGGAAAAGATCCACGATAATGGATTTATCAATGATTTTTGTCTTCAACATAAAAAGCACAGGCAATAAAAACAAAAGTAGACAAATCAGACTACATCAAACTTGGAAACTTCTGCACAGTAAAGGAAACAATCAACAGAGCAAAAAGGCAACCTGTAGAATGGGAGAATAGATTTGCTAGCCATAAGTCTGATAAGTAGTCAATATCCAGAATATATAAAGAACTCCTACAATTCAAAAATAAAAAAATTGGGCAGTGCCTATGGCTAACGGAGTAGGGTGCCAGCCCCATATGCCAGAGGTGGCGGTTCAAACCCAGCCCAAGCCAGAAACTGCAATAAATAAATAAATAAATAAATAAATAAATAAATAAATAAAAAATATATTAAAAAAATTATAAAAAGGGACTAAAATAGATTTCTCCAAAGAAAATATATGAATGACCGATAAGCACATGAAAAGATGCTCAACATCACTAATCATCTAAGAAATGCGAATCAAAACCACAATATGAGATACCACCCCACACCTATCAGAATAGGTAACATCAAACTCAGAAACCCTGTTCATGAGAACAGGGAGAAATTGGAACTTTTGTGCACTGTTGGTGGGAATGTATAGGTACAATCACTAAGGAAAAAATTAGAGAGGTTCCTCGAAAAAATTAAAAACAGAAATGACCGTATGACCCAGCAAGCTCACATTTGGGTATACACCTGAAAGAAATGAAAGCAGGATCTTGAAGATTTATTTATACACCCATGCTTACTGAAGCATTATTCACACCAGTCAAGAGGTAGAAACAACCTAAATGTCTATTGAAGAATGAATGGGTAAAAAAAATGTAGTATACAGTCTTGTCATACATTGCTTAATGAGGGGGAAGTGTTCCAAGAAATGGGTCATTAGGCTATTCTATCATTATGCAAAGGGATAGGGAAGCTACAGCTTTCTAAGTAGTATATAATCTATGTGACGACCGTCATAAATATGTCTTGTCATAGACTGAAGTGCCATTATACATACAATGGAATACTATCTAGCCTTAAAAAAGAAGGTAATCCTGTCATATGCTACAACATGTATGAACTTGAGGACGTTATGCTAAGTGAAATAAGCCAGTCATGAAAAGGTAAGTACTCCGTGATTCTACTTATGTAAAGTTTCTGTACTAGCCAAACTCTTAGAAGCAGAAAAAGGTGAGTGCCAGGGGTCAGGGAGGAAGACAAAGGAGAGTTGTTCAATGGGTATAGCTCCAGTTTTCCAAAATGAAAAGGTTGAAAAGATCTATTGTACAAGATGCATACAATTAACACTGGGGTACTGTGGACTTACAATTAAAGGGTTAAGATGGTAAATTTTATGAAGTGCTTTTACTGCAATAAAAAGGATTTTATGCTTAGTTTCTACAAACTTTAAAACATAAAAATACTGAGTGCTTTTTATGTGTACACACAGAGATAAATGATGGTGTAGATTTCCTTACTGAACATGCTGGGATATTAATTTACTAAATTTCCTAATATTCAATGATCCTTATATTACTAACATAAATCCTACTTACTAGGTAGATAATTCAGATACTATTTTAACACACTACTGACATCAATTTCTTTTCACATTTGAGAATTTTTGTTACTTGTATTACTAAGCAAGAGTGACCCAAGTTTTCTCTTTTGAGTGTATGCATGCATTTAGTTCAATGTATGTAAGCATATAGTTGTTTATTTTGGAAATAGGGATATAAATGCTTCATAGAAAGAATTAACTTCTTTTAAATTAAAAAATTATTTTACATATATTTTTGGAATAATTATCAAAGCCTGAAATATTTTCCCCCCACAAAGCTCTTAAAGAGTTTCCCTAGTATAATAGGATACCAACACCAACAACAACAAAAAATTTTTTTTTAAAAAAGACTAGGTTGCCCTTGGTAGAGTGCTATGGCATCACAGTTCACAGCAACCTCAAACTCTTGCCCTGAAGCGATTCTCTTGACTCAGCCTCCCAAATAGCTGGGACTACACGTGCCCATCACAACACTCAGCTATTTTTTGTTGCAGTTGCTGTTGTTCACCTGGCCTGGGCCGGGTGTCAAACCTGCCACTTTCAGTGTGTGTGGCTGGCGCCATAACCACTGTGCTACAGATGCCAAGCCAACAAAAAAAAATTTTTGGTAATTGAAAAAAATGTTATTAAATATTATTTTATTCAGGTATTTTATTTCTTGAGTCAATTATACAAGGTGTCCCTAAAAGTCCCTAAAGTTGCCATACATAGGGAAAATCAGAAATTGTGGCTAAATGTACCTTTATTTATAAAATATTGGTGACAAAATATTTACAAAATATTCTCTACATGTTGGCCATCTCTTTATAAAATATTCTCTACGTGTTGGCCACCTCTTCATAAAATATTCTCTACCTGTTGGCCACCTCTTTTTTTTTTCTTTAGAGACAGAGTCTCACTTGGTCACCCTTGGTAGAGTGCCATGACATCTTCGCTTACAGCAACCTCAAACTCTTGGGTTCAAGTGATTCTTTTGCCTCAGCCTCCCAAGTAGCTGAGACTATGGGCACCTGCCACAACACCAGGCAATTTTTAGAGACAGGGTCTTAGTCTGGCTCAGGCTGGTCTAGAACCTGTGAGCTCAGGCAATCTACCAGCCTAGGCCTCCTGACTGTTGGGATTACAGGCGTGAGCCAACACACCCAGCTTGGCCACCTCTTCATAAAATATTTTCTACTGTTGGGCACCTTGTTGTAAAATATCCTCTGTGTGGGGCACTTGCTTGTAAAATTTTGTCGTGAATATTTTGCAAATAAAGGTAAGTTTAGCTACAATTTCCCATTTCTCTGTATATGGCGACTTTAGGGGTGATTTTTACAAAGGAACACCCTGGTATATTTCCTGACAATCATTCTGAATTTCAAATTTAGCAAAAGAAAGTTTGTGACTCTCTGTACTCTACACACCATTATTTTTCTTGTTTTTCTGCTATTAATAGTGTCACTTTCATTTGAGAAATGTTTGGCAATCCAATTATTTGTATTCTATGCTTGCTTTTTAATATGACTCTTAAAATAACATACTTTAATTCTATTTTTAAACACAATTTTTACCTTTAATAAGGTATTATTATTATAACCCAGATTTATTTAATAGGTTGTTCTTGCTTTTATCATCTCATTTTATGTTTTCTTTGTTCCTTTGGTTTTCTACGTTTGTTCTATGGATTACTTTTATTTGCTTTCATCTTTCCTCATAGTTTGAGTACTATATATTCTGATTTTAATTGTATCAAAGGTTACATTTGAGGCTTTTTTCCCAGTTTTAATCTCACATGACCTCATCTTTTTCACTTTTCAAAGGCAAAAATGAAAATATATCTTCTGAGAATACTGTTAAGAGTCTTACAGCACTAATTTAGAATCTTAATTTATTCAACGTTCTAAACTTTATGAATTTGTAAATTAAATAAAAACAACAAAGAGATGTGAATATACTGTAATATAATTACATTTTTAAAGTAAGTGCCAGCTGTGAAGGGTAAGCCTTTAGATTAAATTTAAGCACCACCACTTTGTAGTACTGGCATATTAATTTAATATAGACTAAGAATACCAGCTAATAATTGGGAAGGCAACAGAATAATCAGCACTGGTACAATTTATTAAGGGAGTGATGACTGCATAACTTGGGTCATACTATATAATTATCTCTAAGATTTAATAATAATATTAATTCAGATATCATTACACATAGCCCTTTTTAAAATAAATCTTTGTAACTGTATATTTATTTTTTGCTAAGCAATTTATTTAAGATATGTGGAATTCTAAATTGGTTAAATTGGGCAAAGGAACACTGTATGCCTTAAAGTTTACATTTAGATCTATCTGGATGTCGAAGTCTCCTCCTCATTGGGACTGAATTGATACAGAAGCAACTGTATCAACTAAAAAGGATGGAGGATTGGACAGTCTGTTTGTGGGCAACATTCTTTTCTATTCAGATTTATGTTTTAAGTGCTTATTTTCATATGCAGACCATACCAATAAACAACTTCATGTTAGCAGGGTTCTAAGAAGCACTATCCCCACAACTCCCTTAATATGAGGGAGGGCACATACAATTAGGCCACATCACTTGCATTTATAAGGCAAATTTTAAGTTGTAGCTAGGGAGTGTTAACTGCTTAACTGCTTATTTCTGAGAATAAACAAATCTACATTAAATATACCCTGTTTTGCCAAGTATAAGTGACTACTCAAATGCTGTGCATATCATTAAGCTCTGTACAAACTATTATAACAGCTTGTATAGCATTTTCTTATATTTCTCTTGGATGCATCATATCAATTCCTACGATTAATGATGAATTAGTTTGAGGCATGTCATCTTTATAACCCCATAGATTTAGCAAAATACGTTTTTAGAAATAAGAGGAATTTTTCAAGGCTTTTAAGAATTGCCAAAGAAGAAAATTTAAAATCTTAGACATACCCTTTTTGAAAGAAAACACTGACTGCCAGATAATCTGGCTATTTCTTCCTTCTTAGTGATGAAATCACTCAAAATTTCAAGGCCATAAGGTATGTACCTTGAACTTAATAAGAGAAAAACTCAAACTGTCCATACTCTAGAATGTATGTGAACACTGGCCATTTCTGAATGTCCATTATGTAATAAGCACTACTGGATGTTGTTATACCTTATTTATTGATGTATTTATTTATTTAAAGACGGTCTTAGTTTGTCGCCCTTTGTAGAGTGCTATGGCATCGTAACTCACATCAACTTCAAACTCTTAGGCTCAAGTGATCCTCTTGCCTCAACCTCCCATGCAGCTACAGGCACCTGCCAAAACGCCTAGCTATTTCTTTTTAAGAGATGAGGGTCTTGCTGTTGCTCAGGTTGGACTCAAACTCATGAGCTCAAGCAAGCCCACTCACCTTGGCCTCTCAGAGTGCTAGGAATACAGGGGTAAGTCACTGTGCTGGGCCTGTTATATCTCATTTAAATCTTACAGCAACCAATAGAATGAAAGCTATGTTCCCCTTGGTAGAGTGGTGACATCACAGCTCACAGCAACCTCAAACTCTTGGGCTTCATCTATTCTCTTGCCTCAGCCTCCCAACTAGCTGGGACTACAGGTACCCACCACAATGCCCAGCTATTTTGTGTTGCAGCTGTCATTGCTATTTAGCTGGCGCAGGCTGGATTTGAACCCACCACCCTCAGCATATGTGGCTAGCACCATAACCACTGTGCTATGGGCGCTGAGCCCATTTTGTCCTTTTTATCTCAAATGTGGCAGACATAAAAGGCACAAAATAAGAACTATCTTAGAAGGTAGGCATTCTTAGTTCCTTTTTAGCATGAAATAACAAAGACTCAAAGATATAAGGCAACTAACTCATAATTATACAGAGAATATAACTGGGGTTTTACCCAAGGTCTCTCTGATTGATACATTATTATTCCCTCTTAAAAAAACATAAAAAGCTCTTACTGACCTGACTATCCCAGTTCCTTCTCTTGTTACACACCACTGAGGTCCAAGGTCTAAACTACACTCAAATTCTTTCAGATTCTTTAATTTCTTTTTGTTATTTTTTTCGGTTATCACCTTTTAAAACTTGTGTCTTTTTTGGAGTTCAGTTTAGGTGTCCCATCTCTTGGTTCCCCTAGGTTAAGGGCACTCTTTTATAAACATAGATTCCATATTCCCCCATCATAATATTTTCTTATTTATTAAAGGAACAGAGTAATGGTTAAGAAGAGGAACCCTAAATCCAGAATACTAGGTTAGAATGTTGACTCTATCACTTACTAGCTGTGTGACTTTGGAATAAGGTTCTTAATTTCTCCATGTCTCAGTTTGCTCATCTATAAAATGGAAATGCATCACATAAATTAGTTATGAGGACTGAATGAGCTAATTTGGGGAGGGGGGTGCAGGGAACACAGCTCTGTCACCCAGACTAGAGTGCAGTGGTCTCATCAGAAGTTACTGCAACCTTGGACTCCTGTGCTCAAGCAATTCTCTGGCCTCAGCCCCTGACTAGCAGGGACTACAGGTACATGCCATCACAAATGAGGGCGTTCATTTATGAAGTACTAAAAATAGTGCCTGGCACAGTAGGTACTATATATATGTTTATCAACATTGCTAAAAATATTTATAATTTATAATCAAAATAACTAATTTATTCATCATTTTCATAGCATTACCTAAATAAATATTTTTATGACAGTTTTATGAGTCAATCTGACTGGATTGCCCACATATTGGGGCAATATGGGTCTGAATGTGTCTGTGAAATTATCTTTGGATGAGATTAACAATAAATAAGGATACTGAATAAAACAGGTTGCCCCCTCCCCAACATGGTTAGACCTCATCTAATCAATTAAAGGCCTTAGTAAAACAAAAAAGGATGAGTAACACAGAATTCCTTCTGCCTGCCGTTGACCTGGGACATCAGTTACTTTCCTCCCTTTGGATTTGAACTGAAATATCACCTTTTTCTGGGTGTTGATCCTATAGTCCTTTGGCCTGTGGTTACATACCACTGGCTGTCCTGGCTCTCTAACTTGTCAGCTGTAATGTTGGGATTTGTCTCCACAATCTCATTAGCCAATTCCTTATAAGACAGGGCGGCCATGAAGTTCATGGGCAATTTAAAATTGCACATGAATTTTATGGACATTGTGTGATACACAGACACACACACACACACACACACATATAAAATACATATTTATAAGAAATTCTCCTAATGGTTTTATTTCTCTCAAGAATCTAATACAATAATTGTTAAATAGATGAATCAATCAGTC
This sequence comes from Arctocebus calabarensis, assembly GCA_963573935.1. Taxonomy (NCBI): domain Eukaryota; kingdom Metazoa; phylum Chordata; class Mammalia; order Primates; family Lorisidae; genus Arctocebus; species Arctocebus calabarensis. Next base: position 11,454 of record CAUYON010085769.1, on the reverse strand, counting down.
AGTAAATCTCAAGGATTTACCAAAGTTGAAATTAAAAGGTAGAGTCCCATACCAAAGATACATAGTTGTTAAAACAAGAAACAATGTGAAAAGTATTTATAGGGGAGAAAAAAGAGAGATGAAGTAGATTCAGAGAAATGGGAAAAGTACAGAGATGGTAACCAAAAAGTAGATTTGGGAATAGGATAGTATGTTAAAACAAAGATTTTCTAAATCTCTCTCTATAAATATATACACTTATATTTATTATGTGTGTGTATATACATATTCTGCCAAAACATAAAAATAACAGAATTACCACAAATTTTATTGTCAAAACTGCAATACATTACATAAACATAATTTTCTGCACAAAATAAAATATGAAGATATATAAAAATCATTTTTCTCAATGTTTCAGGCCAAGTTAGCTACTGAACATTACATATTTGCTCCTAAATATATATATTTTTTGCTCCTAAATATTTTGAAACAAAATTAAGTATATTATAATAATTCAACTAAATTTCAACTGGAAATATACTTTACATTAATCTATTTATAATCGACACTTAATACTGTCTTACTTTCATTAAAGTCAGTAGAATCATGTCATCGGATCAATTCAGGGAAACATATAAAGTATTTTTATTTTTGGTCAGTCCCAAAATAAGAAAAGGCTCAGAGAGACTCCCACCAACATTTGCAATTTAAAGCACCTTCTTGGCATTGTTTATGGTTATAAATAGAAACAACATTATAACTCTAAATTTAAAAAATAATACAATTTGGACCTTTGGCTGAGACTAATATAAGCTGATACTGAAACAAAAATAAGTCTCACGGTATACATAAGAATAAAAAATAAAAATATATAAGAGTATCAAAACATTTATACAAATTTATTACATAGAATTCTACTTTGGTCTTTGATTTTGCTTTAGTCATTGATTTTGACATAATTAAATATATAGAGAGAAACTTAGAATAACTTAAACAGATGGCTTTCAAAGCATATATTCTTTAGTTTCTTTATAAAACAGAAGTAACTGATCATAGATTTTCTTGCTCAAGTACATTTCGTAGCTTCTTGCTGCACACAAAAAATAAGGTTCAAACTTCCAGCTAACATTCTTACATTGGGCATAGCAAAAAAAGTGTGAGCTTTGAAGCCAAATAACCTTAACTTAGATCTAAAGTCAGCTACTTGGCACTGTGATCCTGGGAAGGTGACTTCATCTTTCTGAGCTTTTGATTTCCTCATGTAAACAAGAGAGATAATAACATTTTCATAGTATTTACTCTGCTGTAAAGAATCAGGATCTCTTGGTCTAGATCTTATAGCCCATATGTAGGGATGGGCTCACCATATAGACAGGAAACAGAGATGAGCAGAGAGCATTCCAGACAGAATGTTTTCTATCCTCTGAATAAAAAGTGAGCATTCAGGAGAGAGGAGGTAAGAATGGAAAATAGTACAAGGGTCAGATCAAGGTAAGTCTTAATTCATGTATAGATAAAAGCCAACCATTTGAGAAATTTTAATGACAGAAGATCACAATTAAGCTTAGGCTTCAGGAAAATCACTCTCATAGCAATGGGGAAGATGAATCACTCTCATAGAATGGGGTGGTGGGGAACCTACATGCAACAAAATCAGTTAAGAATTTATCAAAAAAAATTTAAGTGAAAGGGACTTTTCTATGGCTGTAGTAGTAGAGGAATAAAGAGTCAGCAGTAGCAAGAAAACTAATATAACCTGCTAAGCAAGTAGAAATGTACCTTTATGAAGGACTAGGACTACGAATATTTAAGAAGAAATATTCTTCTAGAAAGATGGAGATTCCTCAACCAAAATGGAACTTCAGGAGCAGCAGGTGGGCAATGAAAGATGGGTCACTTAAACTTACATTTCTAAAACCTAAGTTGTGGTGTACCCAAGTGGAGATTATCTAAGCCAGTCAATATAAATCTCTTGCTTAAAAGCAAGATCTAGGCCACAGAAATAGATTTAGGTATTAGCATATGGAGGTGGTGGAAGCTGTCAGCATAGATGAGCTTTCCCCTATATTGCACATGGCATGAAAAGAAAATAATATTGAAGATGGACCTAGGAGAATGTCATCACTTAAATGTCAGTGGAGGAACATGTACTTAATACTAACATTAGCATGCTTAGCCCCCTTACCATGCATGCAATGCCCTGCCTCACTTTGGGACACTATAGAAAGTCCCCACCAGGAAGAAGGCTCTCACCAGATACACCTCCCTTGACTTTGGGCTTCCTAGCTTCTATAAGAAATAAGTTCTCTATAAAATTCTAGCTGAAATTTCCTAATTTCAGGTAACTTATTATAAGCAACAAAAAACAGACTAAGATGCTTTCCACTTTGGAACATGAGAAGGGGAGGCATTAACCAGACGACTGCAATGAGACTGATTGCATGGAATCATGTTGAGGGCGCATCTGAGTTTGGTGACTGTGTACTAATGGTGGAACAACTACTCTGCTCTGTAATGTGATTTCTTCCAGCAATGCTCAATTATTTAGGGGAAAGCAAAATGGAAAAGGTGGCAGATATGTAAGAGCTGTGGATAACCGAGTGAGATACGGAGGGTGACAACAGTCCATGGCACAGGTCTTCTGAGTCAGTGGCTCTCAAACGTTTCACATCATGGGGCAAAGAGAAGTATGATGACTTTTTTACAGCCCAAGAGGTAAATGCACAAGGCTTCCCCTGCCAAAATCAAGCAAGCCCCTCTGAGAATGAGGGAATCAACATCTCATGAAGCTCTGCTGCACACATGGCACATCAGGTGCCAGGTTCTTTAGAGAATTGAGAACTTTAGAACACCATCTGGGGAAAATGAGGACAAGTGCCCAGGAGGTGAGGAAATTGTAAAAAGGTATTTAACCTTTCCATAAAGGCAAAGAGGCAAGAGGCAAGAGAATCACTTGAACCCAAGAGTTTGAGGTTTCTGTGAGCTATGACAATACAGCACTCTACCAAGGGCAACAAAGTAAGATTCTATTTCAAAAAAGAAAAAAAAAAGATCTCGCATTTTTAGCCTGTTTCGTTCTCATATAGGAGGCACTCATAAATATTTGTTGAGGGATAAAACTTCCAAATGGATCCAAAGTAAGATGTGTGACATTGTGATAAGATAAGAAATATCCCAAATGCAAAGTTTATGCCTGTCATCTCAGCAACTCTGAGGCAGAAGGGATTGCTTGAGTCCAGGAAATTGAGGGTGGAGTGAGCCATGACTACACAGCTTCAATTCAACCTGGATGAGAGAGTGAGACCCCTTTTCTTAACAAAAAAGAAAAAGAAAGAAAGAAAGAAATATATACTGCATTTGGTCTTTATCCAGCTCCAGCTACTAGCATTGAGCTTCTAAAACCTCTTATAATTATCCAAGTGATAGAGGTGAGAGACCTCTTTTGTTATTTACATTAAGCTCCATTCAGCCATATCTGCATTTAGGCTAATTTCTTGCTTTTGGTGGGCCCTAGATAGTTTCCAGATGAGGGCTGTTGGCTAGAGGAACCAATCTTGATTACAGGAACTTTCAACCACACTTCTTGACCTCCAGGAGGGAAGAAGGGCTAGAACTCAATCACCAATGGTCAATGATTTAATCAATCTTGTGTTAAGTAATGTAACCTCAATTGAAATCCTAAATGACAAGGTTCAGAAAGCTTCCAAGGTGATGAACACATGAGGCTCTGAGAGGGTGCCTCACCAAGAGAGGACATGAGAGTTTTGTACCCCTCTCCTCTTGAACTTTGACCTATGTATTTTTCTAGTAGGCTATTGCTAAGTTGTATTCTTTATAATAAACCTATAACAAAAAAAAAAAAACAAACTAAATTTGGAGCTTGTTGATTAACATTGATGTGTACATATGGAAGTAAAACTCAAGGGAAATCTAACAGGAGGAGGAAGAGGGTGGTAAATTAATCCCATATCTAATGGGTACAATCCACATGTTCTGGGTGAAGGGAACACTTATAACCTCAACTTAAAACATACAAATGCCAGCTATGCAACTAAAAATGCATGTATCCCTGTAATACTTTAAGATAAAAAATAAACAAACAAAAAAGTCAGTGGAGGAAATAAGAGTGGAGAGAGAGCCCTGAATAGAGAGATTTACAAAGAAAATTTGGCCATAAATTAGCAATTACTAAAGCTGGATGATAAGGTACACAGAGATTCTCTGTCCTACCCTTGAGTTTAGTAGTTTGCTATGTGCTTGAAATTTTATATATAAATTATTTAAAAAGGAAGGTGAGGTAGAAGAGGAGGAATCAGTGACGCAATTCTGAAGAGTGGGAATTTCTGAGGGAGGAGAGAATTAAAGCAGAAGTGATCAATTACCCTATAAGGAGAAAAGTCAAAACAGGGTCTAAGAAGTGGGCAGAAGGATTTGGTAGGTGGGTTATTAGAGTGAAGTGAGCAAGAACTGTTTCAGATAAGTGAAAGCTTGATTTCAGGGGGTTGGAGCAGAAGATAAGCAGGAAAGTAGAGACACAAGGTAGCATACTGAAACCTAGGTATGAAGGAAAAGTACTTTAAAAGAAAATAAAAAACCTAGGTTTTTATTTTTTGATGGTAGACTACTGAAAGGGAGGGTAGAAAGAAGTTAATACTGGAGAAAACAGAGACATGGTAAAATGTAAAATCAAAACCAAAAGCAGCGCCAGCCCAGTGGCTCACGCCTATAATCTTAGCACTCTGGAAGGCTGAGACAGGAAGATCACTTGAGTTCAGTAGTTTGAAACCAACCTAAGCAAGAGCCAGACCCCAGTCTCTACTAAAAAATAGAAAATGGGCTGTGCACAATGGTGGGCACCTACAGTCCCAGCTATTTAGGAGGCTGAGACAGGAGGATCACTTAAAGTCAGGAGTTTGAGGTTGCTGTGAGCCAGACTGATGACAAAGCACTGAGTGAGGTTTGTTTCAAAACAATAAATAAATAAATAAAAATAAAGAAAGAAAGAAAAGAAAAAGAAACAGATAACCCCCAAAACAAACAAAATACAAAATCATAGGGATAAATCTGAGAAAAAAGAAGATACAGTCTACCTGTACCTTGGAGACAGAATGGGGAGGTGAGGATCAGCAGTAAGATTTTTGGTCCTTGATAAACTGTTTCTAAATCAATGTGCTTATGGAGAGGAGATCAGAGAGAAACAGAGGGAGCTCAATTAAGATCAAAAGGAAAGAAGAGTGTACAAGACTCAGCAAAAGGTCTGTGCTAGAGATCTCTGTGAAGATCATGTTGTGAATAAGGAAGCATGCAGACATGATGAAAGAAACCCAGTAGATATGAATTTTAAATTAGTTCTTAACCATGCTCTGGATTCAAAGCAGAAGGATCCTGACAAAGCAAATGTAAGACAAAGAAAAAATTCTCTGCACTGAAAAATAGCTTTCAGGGGGAAACATTTAGGTGTCTAATTATAAAGAAGGGAGATACAGAAATTTAATAGGGACTTTCAAGATGGACACCACAGAGGAAAATGAGAAACCCTATTCAACCAAAATTATTTCAGTTAAAGTCAAGATGTTGGCTTTTACGTATACTTTGTTCAGAGAGAAAATAACAATATTTATGGTACAATCTACTTTTCTGTTTTAAAAAATGAGAACTTAGACTAAGGTGTTGGGAGATAGAGAAAAGTAGTCTGACTTCAAATGCATTTTGAAGGTAGAAAAGATAGACTTATTAAAATGTATACAGTTAAATAGAAAGACTTTTTACAAAATGCTAACAACATTATCTCTGGATGAAAGGATGAAATATTATGCTTCCTTTTTTCTTTTTAATTTTTTTTGAGGAGTAATAGAGACAATCTAAAACTGTAAATTCTTGATGTAAAATATTCACTGAAATATTTAGGGTACTTCAAAATCAAATGCCTAATCCCACATTCTTCCCCTAGAGATCACTATTTAAAACCCTATTCATATAGTTTATTGTGGTGTGTCTTAATCTCTTGTTTTTATTATTGTCCTTCCAAGGAAAAATTTAAACAGCTATATGTATATACTTACATGATATAGTACATATATTATATATAGAATATGGTTTTATATACACACATGCACATACATTTTTCTGAAATAAGAGTCTCACTCTGTTGCCCAGGCTAGATGCAGCAGCATGATCATAGCTCACTGCAGCCTTCAACTCCTGGGCTCAGAATGATCCTCCCGCCTCAGTCTCCTCAGTACCTGGGACTATAGTCAGGTACCATCATGCTCAGCTAATTTTTAGAATGGTTTTTGTAGAGATGAGGTCTTACTATGGCCCAGGCTAGACTTAATTTAAATAAAGTTTATTTTCTCTCTAGCAAAAGAAATGAATACAATTTTGTAGGGTAGGGTTGAGCTTTGGAAGTCACAAAGCATGTAATGTCTAAGATTCTTTGCAGTCCTCTTTCCTCCCAAAATAAAAACTAGAACTATTTTCTCCCTTTTGAGGTCAATATTATCCCTGTTGAGAATGCAGGGTTTATAAGTATTTTGAAAATTCCAACAATCCCACTACTGAGTATATACTCAAAGGGAAGAAAATTAGTATGTAAAAGAGAAATCTGTGTTCTAATGTTTACTATAGCACTATTTGGGATAGCCAAGACATGGAATCAACTCAAGTATGTATCAACAGATGAGTGGATGAAGAAAATAAGATACATACACACACAGTGGAACACTATTCAACCATCAAAAAAGAATGAAATCAGGCAGCATGCAGTGGCTCACGCCTATAATCCTAGCATTCTGGGAGGCTGAGGCCATTGGATTGCCTGAGCTCAGGAGTTCAAGACCAGTCTAAGCCAGAATGAGATGCCATCCCTAAAAATAGCTGGGCATTGTGGCGGGTGCCTATAGTCCCAGCTACTCAGGAGGCTGGGACAAGAGATCACTTAAAGCCAAGAGTTTGAAGTTGCGATGAGCTATGATGCCACAACACTAGACCAAGGAGGACAAAGTGAGACTGTCTCAAAAACAAAACAAAAGAAAAAAAGAACAAAATTCTGTCATTCAACATGGATGAGCCTGGAGTTATGTTAAGTAAGATAAGCCAGGAACAGAAAAATAACTACCACATTATCTCACTCATAAGCAGAAGCTAAAAATGTCGATCTCATAGAAATAAAGAGTGAAACAGTGTTTACTAGAAGCTAAGAAGGATATAGGACAAGAGGAGAATAGGAAGAGAGGTTAGTTAATGAGTACAAAATTACAGCTACATAGAAAGAATATGTTCTTGCATTTTATAGCACTTTATAATGACTATAGTTAATAATAATTTATTGTATACCTTCAATAGCTAGAACAGAAGATTTGAATGATCACAACATAAAGAAATGATAAACTTGAGGTAATATATATGCTAACTATCTTGATTTGATCATTATACATTGTATATATGTTATCAGAATATCACTCTGAAAAAAAATCACTCTGTACTACATAACTGATGTTTCAATTAAAAATAATTTTTAAAATGCCAATGAGTAATATGTTTCTTGATCACTGAACTATCAATCAAATCTAATTTAGCATGCATCATACTCTCCCTAAAACACTGTTCCCTTGTAACATTCACACTCTAGTATAAGTTTCCTAAATTATATATAAGTATGATTGCACTCATAAAATAAGTACAATTTAAAACACAAAAAACTGTTTAAAGAATAAGATTTTTTAAAAAGTATAGGTAGAAGAAATTATAATTATCTCTTCCCATCCCAAAATGTATATACCATTTTGGAAAAAACATTCTATATCAACTTTATAATTTGCATATCCCTGGGACCCTGTCTAGATGACCTACTTTTGTTCTCTAGGCAGTATCTCCATTATCATGGCTTCAAATTTGGGTTTCTGACCAAGGTCTCTTTTCTAAGCTCTAGATCCACATAATAAATCAGCTGACAGCTATACTTGGAAGTCACATGTGCAGCAGAAAGTCAGCAATATAGAGCTCATCATCTCTACTCTTAAATGTGTTTCTCAATTTACCATCTCAAATGAAAGTTGCTGCTACTGTATTTATAAGAAGTCTGATCAAAGAAGAATCCTACCTTGAAACTTTCCTCTCCATCTTACCACTTCTAACCTATCACTAAGATTTGCTGGATTCTCCAATCTGTTCACTTCTCTCATTGGTCATTATCAACATAAAACACTGCTATAAGCTGAACCCTGTCCCTGAAAAAGTCATATATTGAGGTCCCAACTTCTAGTACTTCAGAATGTGATTATATTTGGAGACAATCTCTTTACAGAAATAATTAAAGAGGTCGTTATGGCAGGTGCTAGTATAACAGACTATTTATTGTCCTTATAAGACAAAGAAATGTGGACACAAGGAAGGAAGAAGACAGATCACGTGCAGACATGGAAAGAAGACAATCATCTATAAGCCAAGCAGAGAATCCTGAGACAGATCTTTCCTACTAGCCCTCAGAAGGAACCTACACTGTTAACACCTTGATCTCTGACTTCTACAACCAGATTTCAAGAAAGTCACTTGAGTTTCCACAACAGCAGGTTGGTTTCACTCTTCTCTGACAGAAAACCAAAACCAAATACATATATAGCACTGAGATTACAACCAGCAATGTCCCGGGACTCACAAACTTGCCCAGTACCAAGTTCATGGAAAATTCCCCCCTCCCCTCTAGAGACCAGGATAGTTTCTCTACTGTCCCGGGTTCCCTGGCAGGAGATCCGTACCAGGCTCAACACAAAAGAAAACATTTCAAGTGCCTGATAGAAGGAATAGCCCTGCAAATTGACAAAGACAAAAAGGTTAGAGGGGGTATGAAAAAGGATTATTGTCCCCAGTCCTGAAAACTCAGCTCTATGACCTGACTGAAAGGAAATGCCAAATCAGAGCACCTGTTGAGTGGCATCACATTGTAGGAGGTATGTCCTGCAAGTCCCCTGGGCACAAACCCCTGCGCTGATAAAATCTTCCTTTTGAGATCCTTCCCTCCCAATACTGACTGGGTGGCACCCCTTTTGTTTACCAGAACTGAGTCAAATCTGGGCTTACGGTACCATTTGCTGTCACAAAAAGGGCAGTAACTTAGCAGGAAAAAAAGAAAAAATTCAACAGGTAAAGTACAAAGAATTGCTAAACAAACATGTCTAATAAAAAACAAAGCAAGCCAGAAAGAGAAGACTAGAATACATAACTACTCCTTCAATGCAAAGACATAGATGTACATCTACCCATAAGAAGTAACAGCAAATAGGATATCTACCATGACCTCTCCAAATGGACAGAGCAAGTGACCAGTGATTGACCCTAAGGAGATGATGATATATAAGTTCTCTGACCAAGAATTAAAAATATCTGTAGTAGTTTTAAGGAAATTCTAAGATAGCAAAATAAATTCAGAAATTTACCAGGGAAATTTAACAAAGAGTTTAAATAATAATAATAAAAAAAACCTTGGGGCTAAGAAATATATTTGCAAAACTGAAAAATTCATTAATGTCCAAAAGCCAAATGGGTTGGCTCAGCATCCGTAGCACAGTGGGTATGGCACAGGCCACATACACAGAGGCTAGAGCATTTGAACCCAACCTGGGCCAGCTAAACAACAATGACAACTGCAACCAAAAAAAAAAAAAAAAACAGCTGGGCATTGTGATCAGCATCTATAGTCCCAGCTTCTTGGGAGGCTGAGGCAAGAGACTCACATAAGCCCAACAGTCTGAGGTTGCTGTGAGCTGTGGCGCCACGTCATTCTACCTAGGGCCACATAATGAGACTCTGTCTCAAAAAAAGAAAAAGCCAGGCAGCGCCTGTGGTTCAAAGGAGTAGGGCACCGGCCCCATATGCCGGAGGTGGCAGGTTCAAACCTAGCCCTGCGCCAAAAACTGCAAAAAAAAAAAAAAAAGCCAAATGGGTCAAGGAGGAGAAAGAATCAGTAAGCTTGATAGCAGGGTTTCTGAAAATATACTGTCTGAGGGGGGGATAAATAAAAAAGAATAAGAAGAAATGAAGAGTGCCTAAAAGATACAGGAAATTACCTCAAAAAAACAATTCTAAGAATTATTGATGTTTTGCAGAAAATTGAGCAAGAGGAACAAATAAAAAAAAGTATTCAGAAAACTTTCCCAGACTTAAGACATAAGAAGGTCAGAACATCAAACAGATTTGACCTAAATAAGACTACCCCAAGGCATATAACCAGACTCTCAAAGGTCAAAAGCATGGAGAACATCCTAAAAGCAACAAGATAAAAAGAAGCAAATAAAGGAGCCCCAATTTGTCTGGCAAGACTTCTTAACAGAAATCATGTAGGCGACATTCACAAACTGCAGAAAGAAAAAAAACCCTGCTATCCAAGAGTACTGTATCCACTAAAGCTATCCTTCAAACACAAAAAATGAAGTCTTTCCCAGAAAAACAAAAGTTGACAGACTTCACCAACACTAGATACATCTTAGAAGAAATACTAAAGGGAGTTTTTAATTTTGAAAGAGAGAAAAGGTTTCAAGCATTACAATTTTGATAAAACTAATTGGCATATCATGAATATTTAGGAAATTTTAACAGTTATATACATAAGCAATGATTGCCCCATCAAAGAAAGAGAAACAGAGAGTAACCATGATTATAAATAAGTTGATTCATTCAAATCAAGTTAAGAGTTTGGAGAAAGCTTTCCTCTATCCTGCCCTGGCACTCTTTTATTTTTTTTTATTTTTTTTGAGGCAGAGCCTCAAGCTGTCACCCTGGATAGAGTGCTGTAGCATCACAGCTCACAGCAACCTCCAATTCTTGGCCTCAAGCGAGTCTCCTGCCTCCGCCTCCCAAGTATTTGGGACCATTGGCGCCCACCATAACACCCAGCCATTTTTTGGTTGCGGCCGTCATTGTTGTTTGGCGGCCCAGGCTGGATTCAAACCCGCCAGCTCAGGTGTACGTGGCTGGCGACTTAGCCCGTAGAGCCACAGGCGCCAAGCCGGCACTCTTTTAAATATGGTTAACAAGAGGTATTATACAGATGATCCTAATCAGTGAAAAATTTTTATACTTTGAGGATTGTCTAGGATTTTCAAAGGCAAATATTTGACATATAAGATAAAAAGTTTATAGGTAAAAATCCTAGGGAAGGAGTAAGGAATGAAAGAGAGAGAGAAGGAATCAGTCTCTGATAAAAGTCAGAAACAAAACAAGAATATATCAATCCTAAATAAGATTATAGGCATTCATAGATTATTATGATTTTACATGTAACTTTCTGTTGATTTTGATAGGTCTGGAATTTGTTCAAATGCTCAGATAAAAAGGAGCAAATTCCTCACAAATATTTGAACTCTGCAACAATTATGTATTATATACTTTCATATAGCTAGAAAGAGAACATTTAATGTTCTAAGCACAAAGAAATAATATATGTTTGAGATGATGGTAATTACCCTGATCTGATCA
>CAUYON010085768.1:0-27144 GCA_963573935.1 Arctocebus calabarensis | reverse complement strand
TAGTCCCAGCTACTTGGGAGGTGGAGGCAAGAGACTCGCTTGAGCCCAGGAATTGGAGGTTGCTGTGAGCTGTGATGCCACAGCACTCTACCCAGGGTGACAGCTTGAGGCTCTGTCTCAAAAAAAAAAAAAAAAAAAAGACTGTCTCATCAGCTTAGACTAAGCTAATGCTGAAACTTGCAGCAGTGCAATTTTCTTGGAGTAATCAAGAAGTAAATAATATTTTGCATATTTTTCTTAGCTATACTGAATGTGAAGAAAAGCAACAGCCCTTTGGAGAGCTTAGTGTATCAGCCTTAAATGTGGCTAAGGATTAATTTGTGATTTGCTTGTCCTGGGAATGAGGCTTGTTTCTTTCCTTTAGTGGAAACCTAAGTCTTTGTCTGGATATTTTCAGTTGGGAAATTCAGTAGAAAGGGTCACTTACCAGGGAATCTGATAGACCCACACCCTCCTGTTTTTCTCGAGTATTTGTTTGTTCACCATGTGAACTTGACAGACACAAGTAGGCTTCATGTATTCACTTATTCATTTGACCTTCTGCTTTTCAGTGGAGGACACAAAGATTAGCACCATTGTACAAAGTCATGTGCGTCAAGCAGACAACGCTGACGTACAAGGTGATTTGTGTGACTTACTGTAACATTGTGGTTTCTATAGATTGTGAGCACCTTATTCGAAGGATGTTGGTCCTAGACCCCTGCAAACGGCTAACCATCGCTCAGATCAAGGAGCACAAGTGGATGCTCATAGAAGTTCCTATACAGAGGCCTGTTCTCTATCCACAAGAGCAAGAAAACGAGCCGTCCATCGGGGAGTTCAATGAACAGGTTCTGCGCTTGATGCACAGCCTTGGAATAGACCAGCAGAAAACCATCGAGGTAAAGGGCTCGGGATCTGACAGAGGATATGGCAGGGTTCAGCTGCACTCAGGCACTTGGGATTTCACAGTCACACCTGTCACCCTGGTCCTTTAGCACATCTGTCCCCAGCCCTAGGCAGATGATTCGGTGTTCCTTATTGATTATGTCAGACGCTACTTACAGTTCCTTTTATTCAGTGTTGAAATTCCTTTCTTTGTTCCATCTGCCAAAAAATTCAAGAGGAAGCATTTGTAGAAGATCCAGAAAAGGCCAAAGGGAAGCGTGAATAACTATAAGACCAAAAGTTTTTTCCAGCATGAAGCATGATGTTCCATGGAAGAGTCTGCAGGGAACGCGGACGTGCAGACAGGAACACGGCAAAGGGCCCAGCAGGAAACGAGAAGGGGGCCTCAGGGTTAAGAAAGCCAGTGGGGTTAGACTGGAGAAACTAAAAAGATGAAAACATACGGGATCCTGGTTTGGAAATGTTAGGGGTCATAGACCGGAGAGGGTCACAAAGCTGGAAATGTCCTGTTGGCTTTTGTTTCTGTCCTCTAAAGTAGGCATATTTATAGGGTATACATATTTTTAATACCTCCACATAGTAAAAAACAAGAGGAAGCGTAACAAGCAAGAATGTCAAATGCCCCCTTATTTGCTGTGAAAGACCAGGGCTCCAGACCGTGGGACCCTTCCCCTCCTGATGACCATAAGTGAGACCAGGCCGCATTCCCTGCTCTGCACCCTGTGCTGTGCGTCAGTCGGGTGTTTCTGTGCCGTCTGTGAGGCAGACCGGAGGGCAGCTGTGCGTGCGCTTCCTCTGGCCTGTGGTGTTCGCTGACAGGGACCCACACGCACCCATGCACGCCGTCAGGTGCAATCAGAAGCCAAAGGAGTTGTTTCCCTGTTCCCTTAGTTTCCTGGGAAAGCTGGCAGGCTAGAGATGTGAAAATTTGGGAAGTAACTTTATTTTCAAGGTTTCAAGAGGGTGGAACTGCAAAAACAAGAGGAAAAGATTACCTAAGAACAGAGACAGCGTTTCTCAAGTTAGCATCCAGATGTCCTTTGCCAGCCCCTAGTAATCACCAGAAAGTTCCCCAAAGGTTTTAATCCCGCACTTCAGAGTTGTCAATGGTTTGGACTTGTGTTAAAGCCCTGGAATTAGCCCCAGGCTCAGGTTGCCAACTGACCTTCTACCATAGTTACAGCTATGAGATGGGAGCGCGTGGAAGCACTGGGGGGTGTCTGCATAGGACGGGGACGCCATTTTCCCTGAGTGGAGAAATGTAAATGGATGCTGTTAATGTAGAAGAGCCAGTAACTCAGTTAATGCTGTGATCCTTCATGTAATTAATACCAGAGACTTGCATTTTCTGCTTTTAAGAATACATGATTTCCAGCGTTATAGCTCTTTTAGAATTTGTCTAGGTTTTCCGGCCTCTTACCAGAAGACCCATTCAAACTAAAAAAATAAAAATAAAAAGAATACATGATTTCTTTCCTCTTTTTTTAAGGAAGGTGTACATCACTGAATTACAGTTCTCTGCCTTCAGTCCTTGTTCTCTCTCTCAGTCTTTGCAGAACAAGAGCTATAACCACTTTGCTGCCATTTATTTATTGTTGGTGGAGCGCCTGAAATCACATAGGAGCAGTTTTCCAGTGGAGCAGAGACTTGATGGCCGCCAGCGTCGGCCTAGCACCATTGCTGAACAAACAGTTGCCAAGGTAACGCCCCCTTAGCCAACAGTCTTATCTGTGCATGTGCCTGTTCACCTGTTTGACACATTTTTCATCTTATACTACAAAGAGTTAGGATTTTATCCTCTACAGTCCAGTTTTTCTATAAAGTTTCTGCCTATCATTCACTAGATTCTCAAATGTTTTAGCACTTTCCTGTTTTTAAGGATTAACTTTATTTCAAGCGGGGTATTTTGCAGAGATGCTTCATTTTGTTATCATTCGCTTATGTTGAGCATTATTATAACTAGCCGGTATATGTAGTGTCTCTTAACAAATTTTTACTGCAGATTTCCATGTGTACACTTGTATTAGTACTATTGAGGATAGCCACAGATGTAAGATACAGTCGATCCTCGCCCAGGCGCGGCGGCTCACACCTGCAATCCCAGCACTCTGGGAGGCCGAGACGGCAGATTGCTTGAGCCCAGGAGTTCCAGACCAGCCTGAGTAAGAGCAAGACCCTGTCTCTAAAAATAGCCGGGCGTTGTGGCGGGCACCTGTAGTCCCAGCTACTTGGGAAGCTGAGGCAAGAGAATCACTTGAGCCCAAGTTAGAGGTTGCTGTGAGCTGTGACACCACGGCACTCTACTGAGGGCAACAAAGTGAGACTCTGTCTCAAAAAAAAATTCAGTCACTCCCCTCAGTGAGGATTACACTGTAGATATAAAGTAAGACAAGATCAAAAATAACTGTGGCTCAGAAGAGGAAGATGAGTGCTGTAGGAGGAGAAGGGAGAGCCGGGCTTTGTGGAGAGATGGTGTTGAGGTGTAGGACTTTGTTAGGGAGAGGCAGCAGCCGAGGGCACCGCAGGATGGCAGAGGAGGCGGCACAGATGAGCAGCGCGCTCGGGCGGCCTGTGTGGGCCTTACTGGTTCCTTTGAATGGAAGGATAGGGAAACGAAAACTGTGAGTCTGAAGCCAGACTGCGAAGAGTCTCCCTGTAATTCAGGAATGATGAGGCGCTACTGAAGAGTGCTAAAGCAGAGGGTGATATGATTCAACCCAGACTTCATCCTGATCAATCTGGTAGGTCTGGGGAAGGATGGGTTGATTAGAGAGAGCAGTTAGGAGGTGGTAGTAGTTGGGGCGAGAAATACTGAAGGCTAACGAACATGGCAGGGGCAAGTCTGCGAACAAGTTCAGAGGCAGATGTGGTGTGAGCTTCTCACGGGTTTGGAGAGGCAAGTCAGCATGGTGCTTAACAGCAGGGGCTCTGGGGCAAACCCCAGATCCTGCCATTTCCTGCCATGTGACATTAAAAAAGCTTAAGGTCATCTGAGGCCTCATTTTCCGAAATTTCCTTTGCTGCTGTGAGATAGAGTCTTGCTCTGTCACCCTGGCTAGAGTGCAGTGATATCATGACAGCTATTCCAACCTCAAGCTCCTGGGCTTCAGTGAACCCTGTGCCCCAGCCCCAGGGAGCTGGGACTACAGGCACCCCCACAATGCCCAGCTGGTTTTTCTACTTTTTTAGATGAGGTCTTGCTCTTGCGCAGGCCGGTCTTGAACTTCTGACCTCAAGCAGTCCTCCCACCTCAGCCTTCCAGAGTGCTAGGATTACAGACATAAGCCACCATGCTCAGTCCTAAAATCTTCTAGATTTTAACAGGCAAATAGTATATTTTGTTTTATATACACTGTACTTTGTATGTAAAATAATGTATTGATACAAATGTGAGTAAAATAAGGTATCAATATAGTCCCAGATATTTGGGTTAGAGTGTCTGTGAGCACTTGGAAACCTTCAAAGTTGATTTTCAAGACAGAGAGAGATAAAATGAGATGCCTGAGTTGGGGTAGTAACAGGGAGGTACGGTGGAACCGCTTCCAGGCTACACGTGTGGCCAGACAGGATAGGAAGTAGGAAAGCCCCCAGGGCTGTGGCAGGCGTCCCTGCCAGGTGTCTCTGTTCTTGTTAAACATTACACAAGTGAGAGAGTGGGCAGCGGTGCCACACACGGTTACTCCTGAGCACCTGTACGTGTTCTTGTACAAGATGTCCTTTCCTATCAGCTGTGAGCAAATTCTCTAGGATATCTCCAGTCATGTTTAATTTGGCTCAGGGTTCAGATACATAACGTGGATTCTAAGATTTGATAGCTTTTCATTACCAAGACTCCATGAGTTCTTTTTACTGTGTGCATTGACCCAAGTTTCATGGAAACTTAACCTACCATAACTTAAAATGTGTCTAATTCGTGGCAGTCTCAGTGCTCATTTGCAAACTTGTCTCGACCACCTTCTGGGTGCCAAGACACAGGCTCTGGTACGGAGGAAAATGGTCCCTTCCCTCCAAGTCTTCACATCCTAAATTTTAGTGTTGAACTTGTTAAAAAATCATTTTCTCTGTTTTCATGGTTATAAATATGCTGAAAGTTTTAGTAGAGCCTTCTCACTTTAATTTGTGGTTGTAATTTTTTTTAAAGAAGTGACAAATCTCTTGCTACTTGATTCAGGAGTAAGAAATTAAAGAAACACCATTTGCCCAGTGCAAAGATCACACGAGCTGTGGGATCACACAGACCTTGGGTTCCACACCAAGCCAGTGACTTTGGGCAAGTCAGCATCTCGTGCACCTGTGTCCTTACATATAAAGTGGAAATAGCTACCAAGTTAAATTGCAGTTCAGCAAACAGAGCACTGCCACTGTGGCTTCAGAAGTGCCAGGAAACAGTCCCTGCCCTAGATGGGTTGGTAGTCTAGTGATAACTTAGCCATTATTATTATTTAGATAACAGTGAGAGTCCCATCTTAGATAGACTTGGACTACTTACATCTGCTATATAACATGCAGGAAATGTTCTCTCTGATTGACTTCAGATGACAGTTTAGGGAAGAGTACGTCCTGCCTCTGTCTCATGAATTGTAACCACTCATTTTTAACAGCCCTTCCACTAGCAACTGTAAACACACAAGAATGAAACAGTCATCTCCAATTCTTTAACTATTGATTAGAGTTTGCCCTTTGCAACTAGTGGAAAAAGCGTTGTATTTGTAAGGGCTGCCATAACAAAATACCTCAGCCTGGCAGCTTAAACATCAAAAATTATTTTATCATCGTTCTGGAGGCTTGAAATGCAAAATCAAGGTGCTGTCAAGGTTGCTTTCTGGTGAGGGCTTTCTTCCTGGCTTAGAGATGGCTGTCTTCACACTGTGTCCTCACATGGCTTTTACTCTGCGGGTGTGGAGAGAAAGATCCCTGGCATCTCTTCCCTTCTTATAAGAACACCAGCCCTGTGGGATCAGGGCCTTATGAGCTCTGTTAACCGTACTTACCTTCTTAAAGGTCCTGTCTCTGGACATAGCCACAGTGGGGGTAGGGCATCAACTTGTGAATCTGAAGAAGACACGTTTCGGGCTGTCAGGTCTGTGCCTCTGGGGACAGTAACGATTTTCCCATAGGAAATAACATTATTTTCATTTTGATGATTCTGAAAAACACAAAGTCAAAAGAAGAAATTCAAGGCAATGAAATGAACACATGGTCTAAAAAATAATCATGTTTGATTGGACATGATCGTCGCCACTCTTGAAGAAGCCGGTAATATCTGCTTCCTGGAATATTAATTGACTATCTATTTATTCCTCTCTTCATTTCCCCTAATCAGCTCTGTAACGCTGAGCATGCCACTTGTATATTTATACCCTCTCTGCTTCCAAAAAGACTTCTTTAGTTCCCTCCGTGATTGCAAGACTCCTAAACCCTGCTATCCTATTTTCTAGGAAGGGACTGTCACAACAAAATGTTATTCCTCTGTCCTCACCAAGTGCGCCCTTGGCTATCGTGGTCCAGGTGGGATGTGAGTTGTCCAGGACAGTGTGCTGCACTTGGTCTGGCTCAACTCAGTCCTCCCTCTGCAGCCAGAGCTAGAGAGAGCCAGGGGCTAAGAGGGCAGGAGTCGTAGTTACTTGCTCATCTCTCGTTTCCAGCGCAGCACCGGCAGCTGAAGCCTTGCCCTACTAATTTAGACTCCTTGCTGATGATGAGGGTGACAAGAATGTACCAAATATAATTTATTAAGAAGTGCTTGTAGCTCAGCGGCTAGGGCGTTGGCCACATACATTGGAGTTGGCAGGTTTAAATCCAGTCTGGGCTTGCCAAACAATAATGACAACTACAACCAAAAAAAAAAAAGAAGAAGAAAGAAAGAAAATAGCCAGATGTTGTGACAGGCGCCTGTAGTCCAGCTACTTGGGAGGCTGAGGCGAGAGAATCACTTAAGCCCAAGAGTTGGAGGTTGCTGTGAGCTGTGATGCCACAGCACTCTACCCAGGGTGACATAGTGAGACTCTCATCTCAAAAAAAAGAAGTCTAAAGTTCATGTTGTGACATTGTGTCTAGGGAAATTAATTTAAATGATTACTGCTTGAAAGGAAAAAGAAGTTGTTTACCCTCAAAAACAGTGATGCAGTATAAAAGCCTGAGGAATGACAATGCAAGAAAAACTGTTTCTTTATTGCCCAGAGTGGTATGCAGTATTTTTCTAATGTATTTGCCATTTATATCCTACTGACACTTTGCTAATGCTATTTAATGCTTTATCTCATGCAGTGTATCCAACGATACTAATATTGTATAAATCAAATATAAAGCATATTCTAAGTATCTTCCAAGTGTATTCAAATATGAAGTATATTTCCAACATATCCTCCAATCCTTGAAAATCATGAACCTGAAATTCTAACTGGGAAACATCAGTGCATTCATTTTACAGTCTGATTCTTACATTCTTGTGATCATTTTAAGGCCTTAGAAAGAATGAGAAAGGAGGAATTAATTTTACTGAGTTAAGGACTTTGCACGTTCCCTTATACAATCCTAGCTTCATTGTAAAGTAGTTATTACCCCTCTTTATAGGTTAAGACGATTCAGAGAAGTTAGGTAACCTGATTAAGGTCACGCAATTATTAAGTAGTGAAGCTCAGAGTCAGACTCAGGTCTTGGGAGAAAGGAAGCTAGAATCTTACACCATCTTGTCCCTTTTGTTTATTTGAATTTAAAGCTCACTATCCTATACCCCTTGAAGTGACCATAAGAAAAATACATTCTTCTGCCTCCCTCCGTCTAGTGAGATCATTGTACCCTCATATGTTTTCTAATGTCTGTTATGTTCCAATTGCAGTTGATAAATTATTCTGGTAGTTTCAAAAGGAAGAAAATGAAAGGACCATCCAGCAGCTTCAGCCTTAAAATTAATCTCTGCCAATTCTCACAAGTGAAGATTATCTTTTAAATGATTTCTTTAGAAGAAGCAGCTGTAATGCCTGTTTAATTAGAGTAGTTAACAAAGGATACAGGAGAACAGACATAAGCCCATCGAGCCTTCTGTAGTCGATTGCCTCCCGGAACCCGACTTGCTCAGCGGGAAGCATCTCCTTCTGCTGAGCCAGCGGCCTGTTCAGGCTGAGCGTCTCCTTAAAGGAAGGAGGACAGACATCTCTGTCCCCTCCAAGTATCTGCTGCTTCTCTTTTTCTTTACTTCCTCTTCACACACACCCTTGCTAAGAAATACATATCATGTCACCCACAGAAAGGAAAACACCAGAGACGTAGCGCTTACTTGAGGGCATCCAGGGCTCAGTGTTGAGGTCTCCTGGACAGGGACATTTCTGTTCTTCATGTGTTTCCAGGTCTATGGAAGGAGCCAAATGTTTGTTGAATTGAAGCAAGGAGCATTCTTGTTACACCCCAAAAGACTAGCTTTTTAATCACCTGCATGAAAGTTCTCTATCTCATCATGAGAATCCATATAACCTGGTTCAGAGTAACTGAATTCCAAGATTGCTTCAAATCAGTATTTGTACCCTATACAGTTCATCAAATCTTTCTGGAGTTGCCAATAAATAACTACTTATGCTTTAATTGCCCCAGAAGAATTGAATTATTTTACTTTTTTTTTTTTTTTTTTGAGGCATAGTCCCACTTTGTCACCCTTGGTAGAGTGCTGTGGCATCATAGCTAACAGCAACCTCAAACCCATGGGCTCTAATGAATCCTTCTTCCTCAGCCTCCCAAGTAGCTGGGACTACAGGAGCCTGACACAATGCCCAGCTATTTTTAGAGACAGGGTCTCTCTTGCTCAGGCTGGCATGGAACTCCTGAGCTCAGGCGATCTGCCCTCCTCAGTCTCCCAGAGTGCTGGGATTCCAGGCATGCGCCACTGCACCTGACCCTTCTGGTACTCATAAAACTGTGTGGTTCTAGAGGAGGCATACACACCCCTGGACTGTCCGTTTTTGCTTACTTACAGGCACAGACTGTGGGACTCCCAGTGGCCGTGCACTCCCCCAACATGAGGCTGCTGCGCTCAGCCCTCCTCCCACAGGCGGCCAACGTGGAGGCCTTTTCCTTTCCAGCGTCAGGCTGTCGGGCGGAAGCAGCATTTATGGAAGAAGAGTGTGTGGACACGCCAAAGGTAGGGGTGCGTCTGAAAGGCTCCGAGCGGTGCTTGGCCAGAGGCTGCAGTTTGGTCCTCACATGTTGTGCTTCGGCTTTGTGGAACTTTGTCATTTCCTCGGGCCACTCAGAAATGGTGTTTTTGTGGAGGAAAACCTAAGAACAGAGTCTGAGACTCAACTCTCATCTGTGTGTTGTCATTATGACTGTCACATAACTTGTCAGACCTTGTGTGAACTTTTCAAAAGCCCTCTTCTTCTTCTTCCTTAACCAATTCCTTCTCTTTTCAGATTTCTAGATTTGGGTGAGTTTTTGTTTAATAACAACTTTTAATTCTGAAAACAAAAAATGTTTTGTCCTGAACTGAGCTTTGTCATTATTATGGTGTTGCTTCTGCTTCGGGTATTGCGGCCACAAAATAATGGGCCATTTTTCTTGGCAGAAGATCTGTTTTTGTTTGATTTGGACACGCTTAGAGGTTAGACTACTACATAAAGTTAGCTTTCAGGATATGGAAGGTGACAGCTTCTCTCACTGAATGGGTGTTGATTAACTCCTAGGATGTGCTGTATGTACTTAGCATGAGCAGTGCACAGAGGGTCATCTTGGTGGGTCACAGTGTAATAGAAGAACACAGGTCTGGGCAGTCTGTTCAGAGATTCTGCTCTTTACTAGCTGGTGAACTTGGGCAAGGGTCTTTGAACCTCAGCTTTCTGTTGTATAAAATGAGAATACTGACTATGAGACTCTTGTGATAATTAATTGAGATGTATATGAAGTTTGGGGCAGATAACAGAAATTCAGTAAATATTGGTTTCCTGTCTTTTACCGCTTTAAGTAATAAAAAGAAATGAGTCAGACGTGAACTCTGTCTCTGAGTCTGCTAGACTGTGGTCTAGCAGAGGAAGCATTAAACATAATTAAAGACAGTGAGCTGAATAAATTGATAAAAGATAAAATATGATCGGTCCCTTAAAGAAGTGTGAATCAAAGTCAGGGAGAGAGAAAGCAGGGAGAGGTGCGTTCAGCCGTTTGATCAGGAAGGTGTTCGGGTTCACCGTCAGAGCTGAGCACTGAGGGGGGTGGACCCAGGGTGGAAACCAGGGGGACGTCTTCAGTGGAGGGGAAGCCTGCGCAGAGGCCCGTCTGCATCCCAGCAGTCGTTCAGTTTGTCTGAGGGAAGGACTATTTGAAGGGACGTTGTGTGAAATAAAGGTGGATAGGTCGGCTGTGAACGGCAGCCCAGGAATTTAGACTTTTCCCCCAGGCCAGTGCTCTCACCGAGGGGTGTGCTTCAGTGTCAGTGGGCACGACTGAGGGAACAGTGGCTAGGGTCGTTGGAAACCCTCCAGGAGTTTTGAGCAGGGAAGCCCTACGGTCCATGTTGTGTTTCGGGAAACTTGACTGCCCAGTCCCGTTGTGGACATTGAGTAGGGGAAGACAGCAGAGGTCAGAGCACGTGTCCAGGGAGGCGGTGAGGAGCCCTGAACCTGGACAGAAGGGGACGAAGCGACTGAGACAGTGCAGATCAGATTGAAAGGATATAAAGAAGGTAGGGTGTGGGAGAAGTCCAAACCAGTAAGGAGACCTGGAGCCTCCATGAGGGAAGGTGAGGGCGTGCAGAACCCGGGGAGGCGGGACGGAGTTCAGCCGCAGCACCACTGGAGCGGGCCAGTGAGCTGCTGGCCGCAAGCAGTCAGTGTCCTTGCCGGCGAGGACAAGGGCACGGCCACTGCCCGGGGATAGTCTGTTTTCTCTGCCTATGCTTGCTACTGCAGCCCCACTCAAAACTTTAGACATAAATTAGAGCAGCATTATTTATTTATTTCGAAAATCCAATTCTCTCAAAAAAATTAAAATGCAGTCTGCTAAAGGCTTGTCTGTGAGGGCATCAGGCCTAAAACACAGATTGGGCACTGTCTGTTGTATTATATAGGGCAAGCTATTTTTAAAGCTTGTGATTGTTACCGTAACTAGGAAACAGACAGGAAATGAATGATTTTGCAAAAGATATAGACAGTAGCTAGATGGTATATTTGCATTTGTTGGAAGAACGGTGCCACGCTGGAGCTGGCCACCCACACTGGCATAACTACCTTGGCACTCAGCCAGGCCGTAGACATCCGCTGGTCTTGTTTGTGGAGTTTTATTTATGTCAGCAAAAATGCTTGTCTCTCTTGCCTCCCCAGGACCTCTCTTTGGGGCCCATAAGTTAATGCACACACACAAAGCTTTCAGATAAAGATACAGTTCCCTCTGTACAGGGTACTAAACACCCTTTTGCTGTCTCCTAAAAAGAGGCTTCACAGCTGCCTGTACGGCCAATTTCATTTCTGCTCTCAACTGGGGACAGATAACTGTGCATCTCAAAGTGAGTTCCCCTCTCTTCCCTCCCAGAAGTCTTTAGTGCTTAAAACTGTCAGTAAAATCTCTCAAGGAGTCTGAATTGAAACATCGGTTGTCGTTCCTGCCAAAAACAGTGCCTTTCTGAGAACAGTCACCTACCTCTAGAAAAGAGTGATCAGATCAGGTACTCCAAACAGTGACTGAGGCCCAGGGGTGGCCCAGGGCCCGTGTGGGAGGGCGGATGCATAAGCCCTGCAGAGTGAATCTTCTCTGGAGCCCTTTTGTATACGTATGCTCTCACACATGCTTACTTTAGTCATTTTTAGCACTTTATTGGAAACTGTAATGAAAGGATTTCCCAGGTGACCACCTTCATAGCAGAATAGCAGAAGGGAACAGTGAGGCATGTCTGTTTACATTTTGGTTACTTTTATTACAAAGGTATTACACATAAGAGAAGGGCTGAAAAGTAGAGACATGGAACTCGTAATAGTGTTAACACTAAGGCTTTCTAAGGGGGAGAAATTTCATTTTTACTTCTGAATTTGGATTTTTTATATAGTGAATTGTAATTTAAAATTGAAACAATAAAACCAGTCATAATTGTACATGAAACATTCAGAATGAGAAAAGGAAAAAAAAAAATTA
This sequence comes from Arctocebus calabarensis, assembly GCA_963573935.1. NCBI lineage: Eukaryota > Metazoa > Chordata > Mammalia > Primates > Lorisidae > Arctocebus > Arctocebus calabarensis. The sequence continues at coordinate 15,150 of CAUYON010085768.1, read as the reverse complement.
GCTTATCTATAATTTTACTCCTGAAAGAGCAAGATTTGGATTCTTTTCTTGAGGGAGTGGATAGGTAGGGGTAGGGTGGTTCAGTAGTTAGGTAGACATTCTAGAAAACAATTTTAGAAGAAAATTATACTCTTTGGAATTTCGTATCTTGCTTTACATAATATACCGTGAGCATTTTCCCCATGTCATGAAATGTTCTTTGAAAGCTTGAACTTCAGCCACTGCCTCCTACATGGTATTGCCCTTGTTTAATCCTCTATCTGGTTTTTGAAGGTCAGGTGCTTCAGTTCTCCTATAGTCCTTACAGAGGCTTAAAGTGAAATTCCTGGTGTCTCAATCTTTGGTGATACTTCTGATTACTTCTTGAGGGTAAATCTCTAGAGCTGTGTTACTCAGTTCTTTGCTTCCTTACCTACTTATTTTTTTTCTCATCTACTTATTTAATTTTCCTCAAGATAGATAAAATGCTTTTAAAAGTATTATGCTTTTATTCTGATGTTTTTTGATTATTGACATAGCATTCTCTTTGGTCATACATATCACCTATTCCATGTGAGATCTTTTAGAAGTGAAGTGATCAAGTGAGCTTTAAGACAAAGACAATATAATAAAAAATGTACATTGCACCCACATTGTGTTTTGAAATCCTACAATTTATAGTTAGCCAAGATTATTTCATACAACAAAAGATCTTGCTTTTTCTTATGGGGCAGTGTCTTACCCTGTCACCCTGTGTAGAGTGCTATGGCGTTGTAGCTCACAGCAACCTCAAACTCTTGGGCTCAAGTGATCCTTTTGCCTCAGTCTCCCAAGTGGCTGGGACTACAGGTGCCCACAATGCCCAGCTGGGACTATGGGCGCCCACCACAATACCTGGCTAGTTTTTCTATTTTTAGTATAGATGGGTCTCAGTCTTGCTCAGGCTGGGCCCAAACTCCTGAGCTCAGGCAATCCACCCACCTCAGGCTCCCAGACTGCTGTGATTATAGGTGTGAGCCATCGAGCCTGGCTAAAAGATTTTACTTCTGACAGCTTAGGTCACTATGTACATCAGCCCAATATTTCAGTCACAAATTCTTGGAGCTGAGTTCAGGGTCTTATTGTATCGAGTCCCTGGGTAAATTGTCAGGCCAAGGTGGGAGAACAGTCAGCTCTTTCAGGAAACTGGAACTGAAGGCTGAAGGGTTCACTCCTGGTCACTGAAGGCCCACAAAACTGTCTTAGTCATCACCAAATATCAGATTATTGTTTTCTATCTATCCCAAGATGAAGTTGAATTCAGCAAACATTTTAAAATAAAAGATGAAATTCTTCTTGTAGACTATATAAGGAGATAAATTTATAAGCTGACAATTTAAGCAAAATTGAAAATTTAAGGAGACTGCAGGGTATTTTAAGTGACTCAGAAAAAAGGTGACTTTTCCTTATTAAGGAAAAAAACCTGCTTTTATGGCTTGTACTAGTAAAATTTTGAAAGAGGCTTTCTGTAAAGTTGCTCAGTAGATAATTACATAATAATATTCTGTGTTGCTTTATTCATTTCTAAATCATCCTTGGCTAGTCTTAGAAATTATATTAGTAGACACTTAAGGAGCCTAGAGGGATGAAACAGCTGTTCTTTCTTATAACTATTTAGTGTAGGCGGCTCGGTGCCTGTGGATCAACAGGCTGGGGCGCCAGCCACGTGCACCTGAGTTGGCGGGTTCAAATCCAGCCCCCAGACCTGCCAAACAACAATGACGGCTGCAACCAAAAAAAAAAAAAGAAATGGCTGGGCGTTGTGGCGGGCACCTGTGGTCCCAGCTACTTGGGAGGCGGAGGCAGGAGACTCGCTTGAGTCCAGGAATTGGAGGTTGCTGTGGGCTGTGATGCCATAGCACTCTGTCCAGGGTGACAGCTTGAGGCTCTGTCTCCAAAAAAAAAAAAAAAAAAACTATTTAGTGTAGGCAAAAAAGGGGGAGTAAGCTAGGCTCACACCTGTGATCTCACCTAGTCAGGAGGCTGAGGCAGGAGATTTGCTTAAGCCTCAAAATTCAAGGCTGCAGTGAGCTACCATCACACCTCTGCTCCAGCCTGGGTGACAGAGCGTGACCCCATCTCTTACAAAAAAGGAAAAGAAGAAAGCAATCTTATCTGGGGAAGGGCCAAGGAGACCATAAGAGTTGCTGGGTAGATTTCAGAGTTTTATTTTCCTGTGCCAGATGGAAGGCTAGGTGAAGTCTGGGAAGAAATTATTCTCCACTCTTCTTTTAAATGACCACTTACCACTTTAAAGACCTGTAATGCACTAGCCACCTTATCCAAGTAATGGCTGTAGCCCCAGAGCAATTTTTAATGGAATAACCGTCCCCTCCTCCAAGCAAACAAAGATCTGAGTCACCCAAGTCTCCCTCTCCAAATAAAGGGACTTGCAGTGCCTTCAGATTGGCTGCCATAAGAGGCAAGTTTCCTGCGTCTGGCAAAGGGACACCCCACGTCACCTCCACATCCGTGAGCATCTCCTGTGTCCACGGGGAGCAATGGCACTACACAGCATGTTCCAGGCGAAGGTAACGCTTAGAACTGAGCAGCTATTCATAGGAGAAAAGGGGCTGATTTCCACCAGGGAATAGTTAAGGTAATGAAGTAAATAATCGCATCCTCACAGGGGCTTTTACCAGCCAGAACTTGCAGCCACCACTCCCCTCTGTGTGCTGTTTCTGCTGCCATTAGGGGGTTTGCTTGGCAACGGCCTGTATGGGAAGGCAGGGCGCTCCGGAGAGGCGCTGAGCTCACCCCCGTTGGGTGGGGACCAGCGCCTGGGGTATCGCTTCAGGAGTGAAGGCTCAGTGCACAGGGCCTTATAACCTCCGCTGGAATGTGGGCCTGTGAGTCATTTCTTACTCTATAATAAAGGCTTTGGCTGTTGGCCATTCGAATTTTTTTTCCTAATCCTTTCTCTGGTATCAGTCTGTCTTTAAAGAATTCTTTCCATTCCTCAGGCACATAGAGCTAATTAAAGACTAAATCAAATGGTCAGGTACTTAAATTATGAACATAAAAATATGTCTAGCACCTTCCAGTAGGTTTGTGGTTGAAAATTAGAAGAATGTTGGTAACTATTCTTTCTTCTTAGCCATATAGTTTTTAAAAAAAGCAAACTCACCTTCCTGCCTCTTCATTTCCCTTATTTAAAAAAAAAACAAAAAAAAACTGGTAGGCCTCAAGCTAATATACCCCCATTCTTCTGGAAACCACAAACAAAGTTGTTTAGTATAGTAATGAGGACGCAGAGAAACCTGGGCCCAGTGCTAATTTGGCCATGCCCTTCTTTCTCTGAGTGCTGTAGCGACAGGCCTTCCCTTCCTTTCTACACATTCGCATTAGAATCAGGGACTTGATTTCTAGTGTGCCTTGATTTTCTACTGTCTCAGCAGAGCAGCCGCTGAAGTTTCCCTCCCCTCCCCTCTCTGGCGCGTAGGTGAACGGCTGCCTGCTCGACCCTGTGCCTCCCGCCCTGCTGAGGAAGGGCTGCCAGTCAGTGCCCGGCGACATGATGGAGACCTCCACTGATGAAGGGCTGGAGACGGAAGGCGAGGCTGAGGAGGACCCCAGCCACTCCTTGGAGGCCTTCCAGTCCACGCGCAGTGGGCAGAGGCGGCACACTCTGTCCGAGGTGACCAATCAGGTGGTCGTGGTGCCTGCGGCAGGTATGACATAGGAGAGGCGCAGATTAGGTCTTCGGGGCATTAGTTTGTGCTTGAGTCGCAGGGAACTCCCCGATTTCAGTAGACAGAGATCTCATTCCTTCCTGGAGCATCCAGCAGGCTTACAGCATGAGGCCAAGACGCCTCTGACTGCCTCCCCACCTCCCAGGATTCATCTGAGCGCTCTGCTGCTGAGCCTCAGCAGCTCTGGCTCCTTTGCAGAGGCACAGATCTAGTGAGTGCAGCTTCTGGAGTGTTTGCCCCACTAAATTTGAAGATGACTACATTGACCTATGAAAATGTTCTGAGAAGATTTTTTTTCTTTTTGAGACAGAGTCTCACTATGTCGTCCTGGGTAAAGTGTCATGGCATCACAGCTCACAGCAACCTCAGACTCTGGAGCTTAAGTGATTCTCTTGCCTCAGCCTCCCAAGTAGCTGGGACTACAGGTGCCCACCGCAATGCCCAGCTGTTTTTGTTGTTGTTGCAGTTGTCATTGTTGTTTGCCAGGCCCGGGCTGGGTTTGAACCTGCCAGCTTCAGTGTTTGTGGCTGGCACCCTAGCCACTGAGCTACAGGTGCTGAGCCTCTGAAAAGATGTTTTGATTGGAGATTAAGGACCCAATAGCTGTCAAGACTTCGTATCACATATTCCAGGAACTGGTATTCCAGCTGTTGCTATTGGTAATGTCTGTTTTGTTTTCTCTTAAAGGGAAAATGTTCTCCATGAGTGACACCCCATCCCTTGACAGTGTGGACTCTGAGTATGATATGGGGTCTGTTCAGAGGGACCTGAACTTTCTAGAGGAAAACACCTCCCTGAAGGACGTGATGTTAGCCAATCAGCCCTCACCCCGTATGACATCTCCCTTTGTCAGCTTGAGACCCACCAACCCAGCCATGCAGGCTCTGAGCTCCCAGAAACGAGAGGCCCACAACAGGTCGCCAGTGAGCTTCCGGGAGGGCCGCCGGGCATCGGACACCTCCCTCACCCAAGGTGACAGCCTTCTTCTCTGGCTTTTAAAACTCTTCATAATGTAGGACTTGAGGGAGGTTTCTTGCCATATTGGTTTGAACCTATGCTCAGCAAAAGGCCTCTTATTTTACATAAACTCTTTGGTCTTTGTACTTTCTTTCAGGAATTGTAGCATTTAGACAACATCTTCAGAATCTGGCCAGAACCAAAGGAATCCTAGAGTTGAACAAAGTGCAGTTGTTGTATGAACAAATAGGATCAGAGGCAGACCCGTCGGCTGCCTCTCAGCTCCAGGACCTGGCCAGCAGTTGCCCTCAGGTGGGTGCTGTGGGCCTTTCCCACCACGGCTCTGGGACTAGGGGCTGGGAGTTTGTCCTGAAGGTGTGTCATTCTCACTCCGAGGATTTCCTCGGTCCTGGAGCAGACAGCTTCTTTGGAAAGCTCACAGCCTGAATGCTTTCCTCTCGCTGACCTATCCCTGCTGCTCCCCGCTGATCAGCACCGGATGGAGGCCTAGACGCTGGCAAGCTATTTTTGGTTCACAGGGCAGATTGTATATGGACGTCCTCTTACCGTCCCCCTAAACTGAAGAATAATACATTTCACCCAGATGAGGAGCTTTTTGCCACTAACACTCTAATATTTAACACATTAAATATTATAAGCAGATTATTTATGCTAAAAGTACAATAAATGTTGCTGCTTATCCAGTTTTATTTTGAGCCTATTTTTGGTGCATCAAGGATATTACCATATCAGAGGCCCACAGGAAGGTGATGACTTCCTGGGGTCACTAAGAGCCTCTGCTCTGGCACTGACTAGGTAATTGTTAACTGCAGATCATATGTGTATAAATTTTCTGCCTACTAGTTAATGTAGAAACCTTTGAGTATTATGCTTTAAAGAGTTGAGAGTCCTCTTGGACATTTGCAAAGATGCTTAAAGTAAAAATGGAGACATTTTCTCCCATAGAGAACTGAAAATTGTTTTCACGCCCTTGCTCCTTAGGAGGAAGTTTCTCAGCAGCAGGACAGCGTCTCCACCCTCCCTACCAGTGTGCACCCTCAGCTCTCCCAGCGGCAGAGCCTGGAGTCCCAGTTCCTACAGCACAGACTCCAGGTGGGGCCCTGCTCACTGTGCTTACCCTGAATCTGCCTCTCTGCAATGCCTTGCTCAGTATTTACGTAGGGTGGCTGCTTTACTCCCTATAGGGAGGTGGGTTTGACCCTCCATTTGTAGTTTCAAGAAACGTTCACACTGAGCTCATAGAGCCTCTGCTCTGGCACTGGCTATGCCAATCATGTGGGCATAAATTTGCTACCTTCGCAGTGGGAAAGGGTTTATCCTCAAGCCCAAGGAAAGGATGCACCACTGAGTGGTGGGAAAGGGAGACCTGGATTCTTTTGTTTCTAATTTTATGCTTCTTAATGAATAAATAAAATGGAACTCAATTCTGCAAAATTTCAACGTGGACTTTCTACATTAGTACATGAAAATCTTAAGCGATACGACACTGATCCCATAAAGAATACATCACTCATTCATTCAGCACCTGCTGAGGCCTTTGCTGTCAAGATTTAACCCCACTGTTTTCATCGTTTTTCAATCTCCATAAACCTCGCAGGCCTAGAGGACTTGGAGAAGAGGAGTGGAAAGCTGAGCTAGGTTGCAGCTGAGACAGCCCAGGCTTGCCAGCCCGAAGCTTCTAGGCGCTTAGTGAGCAGGCATCCGTCTTTCACAGGTTTTGGAGGACGTACTTGGATTCATCCTCCAGGCAGAAGCAGTCTGGTGACCACATCCTTATTGTTTTTCTGCTCTTCCAGAAGCCCAGCCTTCTGTCAAAGGCCCAGAACACCTGTCAGCTTTATTGCAAAGAACCACCTCGGAGCCTCGAACAGCAGCTGCAGGAGCACAGGTGAGGGGCAGGGGCTCTGGCCGCAGAGGTCACTTTGTGGGAGCTTTAAAAATGTTGGGTGTGCTGCCCTTTCTCGCTCAAGTGTGCCACAGACTCTTCAAGCCTGACTGCTAATGAGGATATTCCAGTGTCCCCAGAATGTGAGTCTGGCAGGCAATAGCAGCCCTCAGATGTGTTTTGTTTTCCTTTCCTGCTAGTGCTTCCCCTTTGGGATAACTAGACCTGAGCTTTCACAGTCACTGGCCCAGAGCAATCAAAGGCCTCTGTCCTTTCTTGCTGTAATTCATGCTGGCAGGCCTCACTATTAGAAGCAGCTTCGCAAGGTAGGATTACCCTAATCCATCAACCTGCAGACACCTGCAAAGGACAAGGTATGAGATTATCTCCCTTTCTCCCCACTAGAGATGGGAATCAGCCTTCACTTTATAGGGAGAAAAACTTGAGAGTCTCAGATGAATTCCTGCTCACTTTAGCACCAAGGGACAAAAAGGGAGACTGGGCTTAAGAAACCCCACATGATTGCTTCCCACTTTTACTTGCTTTTTCCTGACACCAAAAAGAGAAAAGTGGAGGACTGAAGCTAATGACTGGTATTGGATTTATGTAAAAATGACATCACTTGAGAAGATGTAAAATTCTCCCTTTGGTATTGCCAATTTAGGCTTCAACAGAAGCGACTCTTCCTCCAGAAGCAGTCTCAGCTGCAGGCATATTTTAATCAGATGCAGATAGCAGAGAGCTCCTACCCACAGCCAAGTCAGCAGCTGCCCCTTCCTCACCAGGAGAGTCCTCCACCGTCACAGCAGGCCCCACCATTCAGCCTGAGCCAGCCCCTGAGCCCCGTGTTGGAGCCCTCGTCTGAGCAGATGCAATACAGCCCTTTCCTCGGCCAGTACCAGGAGATGCGGCTGCAGCCCCTGCCCTCCACGCCCGGTCCTCAGGCTCCTCCGCTGCCCGCACAGCTACAGCAGCCACCGCCACCACCTCCGCCGCCGCCACCACGACAGCCCGGAGCCGCCCCAGCCCCCTTACAGTTCTCCTATCAGACTTGTGAGCTGCCCAGTGCTGCCTCCCCCCCTCCAGACTATCCCACTCCCCGTCAGTATCCCGTGGGGGAAGCCCAGCAGAGCGGCTTGACGGGGCCAGACTCCCCCCGGAGCTCAGGACTGCAGGAGGCCGCCTCCAGCTACGACCCACTGGCCCTCTCTGAGTTACCTGGACTCTTTGATTGTGAAATGCTGGACGCTGTGGATCCACAACACAATGGGTACGTCCTGGTGAACTAACCTCAGCGCAGGAAGTGAGGTGGCTCAAGTGAAGGAAGACTGTGTATTTCTATTTTTATTCCAGCCTTTTAAATTTAAAGCTTAATTTCTTGCCCTCTCCCTAGTGGGGAGAAATCAGGTCACCCCGCTGTAATCAGAGGGCCTGCTTAGGGTGGATGTTGCTTCCTCTTGCCTCTGTCCCACCGCAGAGTTTTCTGTGGCAAGTGCTGGAACACAGTTGTAGGCTAAAGGTCATGCCCTTAGGGTGAGGGGAGCAAGCTTTCGAGGGAGGCCCCACCAACATGTTTCAGTAAGAAGACATTCAGACCTAGGCTGTATGCAGAGCTACACCAGTTCATTACCACGGGAAACCTTACTGAAAGCAGGAACATGTGTGCTATTGCATGTATGGGGGCAAAAAAAAGGCAATATATTCTTCACTGAAGCTGAACAACAACATAGTGCTTCAAGGCAAATCGAGAATACATAATGAAATTTGATGGACAGGAAATAAAGGAAAGTTGTAGCTGCTGATGCAGGCTGTCCCCAAGGCTGTCACAAAGTGGTTGAGTGTGAGCTGTTTCAGGGGCTACTACGTAAAACCTGGCACTGACTCCTGAGACCAGCTGTCTTCTCCCTCTGGGAGCAGGTGACACACATCTACACAAGGTGCCCCTGGGTTGTGAGAGTCAATATACTCAGGGCTCCAAAGATGTCACCTGCAGAACTGACAGGAACACCCCACCCCCACCCCCACCCCCGTCAGTGGAGGCAGGAGGCAAGAAACTCGGGAAGGATCAAGAGCACCAGCCCCGGGGCCAGGGAAGGCAGGTCTGTCTGCACAGTCTCTTGTGGAGACTTCTGGTGTGGGGACAGTTGGTCTCCAGAGGACCTGTTGTGTCTTTTACAATATAGTAACTACTTTGACTTTACACTATATGTTGCTAGTAGTATATTGAGCTTTGTATATTTGGACAGTTTCGTATAGGCCTTAGAAATGTTAAAGACACGAGAAATGAACTTTTATGTCCATGTGAGGTGTAGTGCTGTGCCTTTTCCCCAGATCGTGCTTTAATTCTTTCTTTCTTTTCTGTAGAAACCAACAGTTTCCCATTTATGTCAATGCTAAATCCAAAGTCACTTCAGAGTTTGTTTTCCACCATGTGGGAATCAGCATTCTTAATTTCCTTAAGTTTTGACTTGTAATGAAATGTTCAAGTATAACAGCAATATTCAAATAACCACAATGTGTTAACCATTTAAGCAGATTGTCTGCCAAACACATTATATCCCTAGTAAAACTCAACTAACCCTTACAATTCATTCATCCAAGTAAGTCAGAAATAGATACTAAAGCTAGTTAACCATAAGCCTAGAAGTAATCAGTAACTGTCATTTGGACAGTAACGTCCAGGTATTACAAATTCAATCTTATTTATAAAGGTATAATTTCTGTCCTCTAGAATGGTTTGTCCTATCAGCAGATGAATGCGTTAAGCACAAAGCATCTTCCTTAAAGCACAAAGAAGAGAGAAACTCCACTGACGCTGCATCTAGAAAACACCTTTAAGTTGCCTTTCCTCTTTGTCGTAAGTGTCCAGACAGGTGAGGGGAAGCGTGAAAAATCTAGGGAGTTCCCTTCTGGCCTCCTCCCCCACCCCCGCCAACACTGGTAACATGCAGTCCTGTTGCTGTCCAGAGACTGCCTGGCCACTGGGGCTCCAGTGGCTCATGGGGCCAGGATGCTTCGCAGAGGCACTGTGCTGGGGGTTGAACTCTGGGTGTCAGCAGGAAAAAGGGTAGTGCACGGGCCGTCGTTTCTGTGATATAATAACATGCAGTGAAAATCCAGGAAGAATGAATTAAGTTCCTTCTATGGGTTGCTTTTTCCTCCTCATGCTTAAGATTGATGGTTTCGTGAAATAGAGAACATCATTTCATTTAAGAGATCGTTTCATTGAGATCTCTAATCTGTTTTAAGTCTTTGCAAAATAAGCTACTTGTAAAAACGGGACTTGATTTGTTTAGATGGAAGGAGGATGTTTTCCCAAAATATACTACAGAAGTGCTGTAATATTTATGAAATTAAAATGCCTTCCAGATTGAAAATGGGGGCCATTCATTTCAGAACGGCAGGAATGGTACAGTTACAGATTGGCGTAAACTCCTCCCCCCCCCAACGAGGCTGTGAGCTGCTTAGCCCAGGAGACTTAGGAGCTGTGGCAGGACAGTTAGGCCGACATGTGAGGGACTGCAGAGAGGCCGCGGGCTGGAAGGTTGAGGGACCCACACAGAAATTGGGAAGCGCCCGCACAGCAGCAGCCAGGCCGAACCGAACTGACCAACGTGGCGGCCGCTGGACCCTCCTGCTGGAACCCGTGTTGCAAGCTCCTGTTTGCTTATCTCATTTATTTCAAGCAGAAATCAATAAATTCCATAACCATCTGTATTTACGTAAATGTAAGCTGGTGAGCAGAGACTGGCCTTGTTGGCCAGTTGGGTGTCTGCTCAGCCGTGTCTGACCATCTGTGCCGTTCTGGTCCCTAAATTGTGACCAGTGGATGCCTCCATGTGCTCTGTAAAAGCTAGCCACACACTATGGAGGCAGGCGGTGCTCCTTCTGTGAGAGCCCTTTGAATCCCTGCCTCCCTCTCTGGTCTGCCTCGCACTAGCGTGTGTACACTACTGTTTGCTGACCGTTAGCTCTATCATTGGGAAACCAGGCTCGTCTGAAGAGACTCTGGGGAGAGGAATCTGAGGTAAAAATTTCATTTGGCAAAAAAGTGCAATATGTGTGGTACTTTCTTTATTTTGTATGTTCTTTTTTAAATCCAGGGGTATTAGTCTCTGCTTTGGGAAAAATGCACTAGTTCTGCAGTTTCCAGTTGGGCAAGTGTGTCTCTAGTATTTATGTGCAACTGACATGCTGTCCCTGTAAGGCAAAGAGAGCGAGTTAACACAACAGACGGGGTGGGGTCCTCGTGTCATTCCCAGGGAGCCACACTGGCCAGCCCCCCCCCCACACCCACACACACACACAGCACCTCTGCTCTGCCCCTCGCCACCTTGAGAACAGGGCAAGGGACAGACAGTTCTCTTTGCAAACAGCCTCCAGAACCCAATGGGCAGGGACCAGAGCTGGGACTCAAGGATTATGAGGACAGACACAAGTAGAACCTTTTCTTTTCTGTACCCAGCTTTGTCTTCTAAAAAAGTCATGGCCCTTTCTCCCTCAGAAATAAGAAACTCCCAGTTGTTTAAACGGTGTCTTGGAGTCAGTGAGGTGAGACAGTGGGAGCCTAGGACTGAACTCAGCCTTCTCCCTGTGCTCCTCCCTGACTCCGGCCCCTCGAGCAGTAGGGGGCCCTGTGCTCTGATGGGGAGGGAGGGCCACCCTGTGGGAGTTCCACCCGCCCTGTCCTCCAGCAGGGACTAAAGGCCCCAGCAAGACTTGTCAGGGGGACTGGCTGACCTTTCTGCCCACGCACTGGATGTCATTCATACCTACTACAGGCAGAGAAACACTTAAAAGAATTCTGTGGCACGGTGGCTCACGCCTGTAATCCTAGCACCCTGGGAGGCCAAGGTGGATAGATTGCCTGAGCTCATGAGTTCAAGACCAGCCTGAGCCAGAGCTAGAACTCGTCTCTAAAAAAACCTAGCTGGGCTTTGTGGCAGGTGCCTGTAGTCCGAGCTACTTGGGAGGCAGAGGCAAGAAGATGGCTTAAGCCTAAGTTTGAGGTTGTTGTGAGCAATGACATCAACAGCACTCTACCTAGGGTCACAAAGTGAGACCCTGTCTCAGGAAAAAAAAAAAATCTGTGATTCTGTCCAGGTGTTAAGCATGTGAAGAGGGCATATTCTTGTGTAGAGAGAGTCAGTGATCAGTCAGAAACCAAGCAAAGCTGAACAGAGGCTTCCAGTCCTGGCCAGTCAAGGGTCCCAGCGGCGTGTACATCAGAGTGGCCTCCGGAGAGGGGCAGGCGCAGAGGGTGCCTCCTGTGTGTGCGTCCTCCAGCCTCTAGTCCAGACCCAGGTTGATGGATATATTGGGGTCAGAGTTTTTCTACTCTGGATTGCATTTAACACCTGTGTCAACAGTTACACATAAGTTCCCTAATGCTTTAAAGAAACGTCATATTCCAGATAACATTCAACCTCCCCGAGAGATAATATCATTGCCAACATTGGTTCCCAGTGAATGGCTGCTGAATCCCTGTGCCGGGGCTGACCTGGCCACATCTGTACCCTACACTGGGCTATCTCTGCTGCCTCCTCAGGAGCCACCTGCCCTGCTCGGTCTCTCTGTGCCTAGACATCAAAGGTAAAAACTGGAGAACAGGCAGTAAGTTGGAGTCATTGTACAGGCAAGGATCTTGATCATTTGTTGCTTCTAGAAATTTTTTATAGAACCTAAAAGAGTGATGTGTGGAGGACAAAAACAGATCATTGGTCTCTGTTCTAAACTGGACAAAAAAACTTTAAAAATGTATACACCCTCTGACAGGTTCCATAGTACGCTCGTCACTGGCCTGTGGCCCAGGCTAGCGACTGTAATTACAGAGACCTCCAGGCCCCCCGTGACCCTGTAGTCCTGATCTCCCAGTGCCTCTCACATTCTTATTTTACCACTTTTTCCCAATTTTAAGCAGGCTGGCTGCTTCGGGAAGACTCACAACCATCCTGGTCGCCCCACCATCTTTGGCGCACCCCTGCTCTGGCCAGATTTCAACACAATGGGCAGACTGGAGCACTTACTGGTGCATAGATGGGAAAACAGGCAGCAGGATGGCCCCCAGACAGAGCCAGCGAGTCTCAGTGGGTCCCAGCCTAACACTCAGCCTCCCGTCACAGGGAGCAATAGCTTATATTTACATGTTAGCTTTCCAAGCACTTTCACAAGTAATCTCTTCGAATCCTCACAACAAGTCTATGAAATTCGTTGGTAGAGGTATCGTCCTTATTTTTCACAGCTGAGAAAACCAAAGCTTTCAGGAGTTCGTGTGACTTATCCACGTCACAGGGTTAGTGAGTAGAGGAGGGCAGGACAAGGCCTGTGTTGACTGGCTTCTGGGTGAGAGGCCCCCTTTCCCTCCTCAGCAGCATCTGACTCTTTTCATAAGCAAACAGCTGTATAAACAAAGCCCCCATTTTGGCCAGGCACAGGGTGAATGTGACAGCGTTCCCACAACCTCTCGCTCCACTTGACAGCTGCCGAGCTTTGGGGGAGAGGTGCCCTTCAGGTGACTCTGCCGCAGTGCAGGTGGCCCTGCAGGGAATAAGGCTGAGGGAGACAAAGACCCCAGAGATGGGCCATCCTTTCAGTATCTCATTAACTATAGAAGTTCAGGCTCACATCAAAGATGTCTCGTTTTTCCAAGTTATACAAAATAATTTCCTATAGAATTACATGATGGAAGGGCACCCCCTCCTCGATTACCAAGGAACTGAACTGTATGGGGTTAGACCACTCCTGAAGGCCACCAGGTTCAAGCCCAGGAAAGGGGGGGTGCTCAGAGAAGAGGCACAAGCTCAGCTTTGTCCTGGGGGGCAGTCAAGTCCCATCAAGTAAAAGTGTTTGATAGACACTTTTTAGGATTAAAAATATAATATACTTTATTAAATACTTAGTCTTTTGCGAGCCAAAGTGGATATAGGCAGGGGGAAACTTTAAAAATAGAAGTATAAAACAACATCCTGGAAAAATATGACCCCAAATGGAATAATGTTACATTAGCAAATGCAGGTAACTGGGACTCGCTGTTGGCTATGTGAGGCTTGTCTGTCCAAGATTTGCTCAGTCCAGGAAATTCAAGTGGTGAGATTGTCCCACCAGGGATAAAAGAAAAGTCTGCTTTCACCAAAATCTTTGAGAGAAGCAAAGAGAACAGGAGGTTTGCTTCATATCGGGGACAGCAGTTTAAGAAATAAAAGGGATACAGAGATATTTGCACTTTGTAGAAAGGGCGAGATTATTTGCTTATTTCTGAAGGGAGGAAGAAGGTGGTTTTGCTGGATGTTTGGTCTGTGAAAGAGTTACTTTTGACAAAGTTAATCTAATTGTAGTTATTTTTTCTGTGCTTTCTTTAAATTACTAAGAAAAAAATTGGTGAGTTCAATAGCCTTGGTATTTTGAGTGCAAATCATAATAGCTCCAATGTGGAAAAAAATCAAAGTGTAACCTGTCACTCAGTGTTAGAAAATTGCCTAAAATGCCGTGTAATAAATGATCTTTGTACCAAATGGTAATTTAAATGGGGTAATTTTCTGCAAGGAAAATGTACTGTTTTTATGTTTCCAACCCTCTTGAATTAAAATAAAACAACTTGTTTTCTAAGAGCCTGGGTGATGTGAATGGCAGGCTAACACGACGGCGCCTCCCCCTCATCAGGCCTCGGGTGGAATTTTAAAAGTAGGGAAGGTGACTGTTCTCTGAGCTCTGGTGCTCATTTCAGGCTGCAGAAAAGGACAGTGGATAATATATTCTCATTGACGTCAGCAGGGTAAATAATACCTTGCTCTGAGTCGCCTAAGTACACGTTAGCTGCTGCAGATGGCTGACGGAGGCGCTGCTAACCACAGCCTGCTTGGGGACAGGGCCCGCTTGCCACTGCCTAATGGCTGCTCCTGCTTTCCAGAGTCTCAGGGCAAAGCCCTTCAGCCTGGGTAGCCTGGCCAGTTCTTGTCCAGCCTCCCAGGACAGGCAAACTGCAGGCCAGCTGTGGGAAAGGACTCTGGGGTCCGTCAGGTCTCGACTCTGTGCGCACACACCGGGGGCTCCCTCCTTTCAGGCCCGCCACGCCCTCGGTGCTGGAGAGTCCATTTGCCCAGCAGCCCTACGTTGCCGATGGAGTTGCAATACCAGATCCTGCTTCCTGGCGGCGGGCTCTCAGCTGGGACAGTCCCTACTGTAGGACAGAGACAGTTCCCAGCCCAGGGGATGGGCTACTGCCTGCAGGATGAGGGTGTGGGAGGCAGAGCTGACCACGGACACTCTGTCCTGTCTGAAGTCAGCTGCGTACCCCATGGCTAACCAAGAATTCAGGATCGTCGAGTTTCTTTTTCTTTTTTTTTTCTGAGACAGAGCCTCAAGCTGTCACCCTGGGAAGAGTGCTGTGGCATCCCAGCTCACAGCAACCTCCAATTCCTGGGCTCAATGAGAGTCTCTTGCCTCCGCCTCCCAAGTAGCTGGGACTACAGGCGCCCGCCACAACGCCCGGCCATTTTTTGGTTGCAGCCGTCATTGTTGTTTGGCGGGCCCTGGGGTTGGATTCAAACCCGCCAGCTCAGGTGTATGTGGCTGGCGCCT
>CAUYON010085767.1:0-28458 GCA_963573935.1 Arctocebus calabarensis | reverse complement strand
ATTTATGTTTTCCAGAAATGTCATCAAGCCACACGCAATAAAGATGGTTCCAGTCCATGAATCCCTGTACCACTCTCCTCTGGAGAAACCCCAACTGCCCCCTTCTATCTTCGCCCGATTCAGCAGGAAGCAGTTAGATCAAGTCTTCGCCCCTTTTCCCTAACAGCAGTTGGAGTTTCTACTCAGAGAGGGAGAATTGATGCAGGACAATTGGCGCCCTAGCCAGCTTAGCGGGGCTGGCAGACCTTCTGCCTCCTTCTTGGCAGTGTCGGTGGTGTGGCAGCCAGCGGGCTGGATGACAGGCAAGGAGGGCGACCTCCAACCTCCACCAGAGGCTCCAATTGCCAAAATGGCTGGACAACTGCTGAGGAGACATCTGTACCTTGGTGTCTCCTTCACTTCACACTTAGGACTAAATATGGAACCCCCATCTCCTATGCCTAGGTCAATTTCTTGTGAATTTCCTAGGCCTCAATTCCATGAAAGGACTGTATCTATTTATTGATACATTCATTCACCTTGCCCCTGGTGGAAGGAACTATATTCATTCGTTTCCTGGCCAAGGAACCCATACACCTATAGATACCCTGAGACTAAAGGCCTAAAGGAGGAGATGGGGAAAGACTGGGAGAGAAACGGAGAGAGCTTTTCTCTCCCCACTAGAATTCTCCCTCTACCAGGAGCCTTAGTGTTTTCTGTATTCTTTTCTGTGAATAAATTCTGTCTTACCAAAAAAAAAAAAAAATAGTATTTGATCTTTCATTAGGCAAAGATTTCTTAGACAGAACCAAAAAACATGAACCAAAGAAACAAAAAAAGGCAAATTGGATTTCATCAAAATATAAAACTTCTTCTATAGAAAGGTGCTATTAAGAATTTTTTTTAAATGCCCCAAATCAGGAGACAATATTTGCAGAACATGTATCATATACAGGGGTTATAATCAAAGTACATAAAGAATTCTTTTAACTTAAATGACAGGAAAGCAAAAACCTAATTTAAAAAAGAAGTCCAAAATTTGAGCAGACATATTCCAAAGAGAAAATATGAATAGTGTATCAGTTACTTATTATTGCATAGCAATTTATCATAAAACTTGATGCCACTAAATAATAATAAACATTTGTTATATCACAGATTTTGTAGCTGAGGAAATAGGAGAGGCTGAGCTGAGTTGTTCTGGTTTTTACCAGATGTTGGCCAACTGTGCAAGTCATCTGTGCCTTCCATGAGACTTCAGGATTGTTTTCAAAATGGCTCACTTACTTGCCTAGCAAGTTGTGCTGGCTTTTGTCAGGAGGCCTGTGTTCTTTATCACATGGATTTCTCTTTAGAGTTGTATTAATGTCTTGATCACATGGCAGCTGGATTCTCTCAAAGTGACTGAGTCAAGAAAGATGAGGGATGAAGCAGCAATAACTTTTATGACTTAGACTCAAAAGTAGCACACCATTGTTTTTGTGATATCCTACTTGTTATGCAGCCTTTTACATTTAGGAAGGACCTCTGTATGGGTGCAAATACTATATTAGTACCTAGGGATCATTTGGGGTCTTTGTTGGAGGCTCCCACTTCGGATAGCCAAAAAGCACATGTAAAGAAGTTCACTATTTTTAGTCATTAGGGAAGGGCAACTTAAACCCATGTAGAATAGTAATATGAACATCTTAAGATGGACCTTAAAAATCTGACTCTATGAAGTCCTAACAGGTGTGTTGAACAATTGTGCATTCATATATTATACCTGGGTGTGGACACTTCAGAAAACAATTTGGAAACTTCTAATAAAGTTAAGCATATTTGCTAT
This sequence comes from Arctocebus calabarensis, assembly GCA_963573935.1. Classification (NCBI taxonomy): domain Eukaryota; kingdom Metazoa; phylum Chordata; class Mammalia; order Primates; family Lorisidae; genus Arctocebus; species Arctocebus calabarensis. The sequence continues at coordinate 26,651 of CAUYON010085767.1, read as the reverse complement.
TCAACTCGATAATCTGACAAATAGGCAGTTAAATCAGAGCAATAAAAAACACAGGTCTGCACAATAAATCTTGTGAAAATATACTTAAAGCAGCTTCACTCATAATCACAAAGAATTAAAAATACTCCAAATGTTCATCAATCAATGAGTGGGTAATCAAATTGGGATCTATCCATAAAATGGAATCTTATAACTTAGCAAGCAAAAATAACTACTTACACATATGTATATGGTTGAGTCTCAAGAGCATTATGCTAAGTAAAAGAAAATGTGCACAAGGATTATATATAGTATAATTCCATTTATACAACATTCTGGAAAAGAGAGACTGTAGAGACAGAAAGCAAGTCAGTGGTTTCCAGGGGCTGAGAATAGAGAGAGAATGGACAGCGCAGGGGTATCAGAGACCTTTGGGGTTGATAGAAGAATTCTGTACGTTGATCATGGTAGTACTTTCTCAAATGATTTGCCTAAAATAGTTGGACAGTTTTTACTTTCCAGATTTGTAGTTTCCATCAATCCAAGTCCCCTTTCCCCCAAATTATTAACAGATAATAAGCACATGTTTATCAAGATCTACCTAGAAACTATTATCTGTCTAAAAATAATAAATTCTTCTATGGAGTAAATTATAGCAAAATAAACCTTTAAAATAAAGCAAATATAATTTAAATATTATGCTAACTTCCATGTGTTCCTGTTACTATGAGAAGATTAGGTTTGGGTAAATGTCAGGTGAGAGACTATTATTGTAAAGGGCATTAAGTGAGAAGCTATTTGGCTGTCAGAGGTTGCATGGAAGGGGAGGTATTATTAATTAGGGTTCTCTAGAGAAACTGAACTAATAGGATGTGTATCAATATAGAAAGAGAGAGTATTTAAAAAAAAATTTCTCACGTGATTGTAGAGTCTTAGCATGTCCCAAATCTGATGGAGAAGGCCAGCAGGAGAAGTTGTAGTTTGAGTTCGAAGGCAGTGCGCTGGAGAACCAGGAGCAGCCAACAGTGCTGACGAAGCCCAAAGGCAGTGGGCTGGAGAATCCCCTCTTGCTCTGCAAGCTCAGCTCTTGTTCTGTGCAGGCCTTCAACTTACTGGATGAAGCCTACCCACATCATGGAGGGCAATTTGCTTGTGCAAAGTCCACAGATTCAAATGTAAGTCTCATCCAAAAACACGCACAGAAACATCCAGAATAATGTTTGACTAATAAAAGGGGTGCCCATTAGGTAGACACATCAGTCATCCCAGGAGGGGATTGATTGACTGGAAAGGTGCATAAAGAACCTTCTAAGGTGTATACATTTATGAAGACTTATGAAATTCTATAGTTAAGATCTGTGTATTACACTATTGTATAGAAATTAAATATAACGACAAACCCTAAGGAGGCCCTGGACAGAGCGCGAGCGCGGGCGTGCGTGCGTGCGTGCGTGTGTGTGTGTGTGTGTGTGTGTGTGTGTTAAGTTGATGGATAAGTGATGGAGGGTTTTCCTGGAGTAACATTTCCCCCTTTCACCTATCCCTTTTTCTTGAACCACCAACACCAGTCATGAAAACTCACTGACACCCTCATTCACCAGCATTTGTAAAGCCCACTTTCTCCCTAATTCTTTGCAAGTGTGTGGGTTTTTTTTTCCTACTTTGCTTTTGTTTTCAAGTGATTACTGACTAACTAGACCATTATCTCTCCATTACCAGAACAAAGAGGTAAGGTATGTATTTATTCTTATCAAATGACTAAGGAGCTAAGAAGAAACTGAAATTACATATTTACCACTTTACTAATAGAGGAAATTGAAAAGATAGCATATGTAGCTAGCTTTCTAGTCATCTAGCCATCTAAGGTCTAGTTTTGACTCAAAGAGTTCTATATACTTTTTTTTTCCAAAATTAAGTCAATGTCATCAGAGGAAAAGGCAAAGAAACCTTGAAGCTTAGGAACTGCTCTGTTTCTGGTTTATCTAAGGGCAAAAGGAAAGCATGGTGGTTGTTTTAAACATGGAAAAACATTGAGTATCTCTATTTAAAAAAAAACAAAAAAACAAAGCTTTTTATCAAGTAGAAGCAATCCTAGGAAATTGCCAAATGAGAATTATAATTAATAGTTGGCCCTTTGAATTCCCGGGTTGCATATCTGCAAATTCAACTAACATGAATAACTAAAAATCGAAAATATTCAAAACAAAATAAAAATAACAACCATAAATAATAATACAAATAGAAACTACAGTACCACAGCTTACATAAAATTATAGTGTATTAAGCATAAAGCATTTTAGAGATGATTTAAGCTCTATGGGAGGATGTGCATAAGTTATATGCAAACAGTACACCAATTTGCATGAGAGATTTGAGCATCTGTAGATTTGGTAACTCAGAAATAATCTCCCATGAATACCAAGGGATGATTGTATTTGAAAAATCAATCTGTAGATTAAAGTGAATATTCTTTATGCAAAGGAATCTCATAAATTTGAAATGCACCAAAATATAAACTCTAATGAGTTAAAAAAAACCTTCATAACTATTATTTTCAATAAATAACTTTCTTGAAAATATTGTCAAAAATTTGTTTATTATATTTTTTAGGTTCTCTGGTCATGGGAAGGGAAGTTATAAATTATATCAAAAATCATTCCTGAAAAGTTTTTGATATTATTGTTTTGATATTTGAAAGGAAATAGTACTTATTTGTTATTTTTCAAATTATACTCTAACCTATAGAGTGAGAATAGATGTGTAATTAGGGTTACTTAAACATAGTAAAACTAGTACTAGACATTTATCCTCTTTCATTTTCCTGAAAGGAGATAGGACCTAGGCCATAGACTTATGTGTTACTAGCTTTAATCTATAATACTCTTTCTGGCATGAACCAGACATCAGACTACTCTGTCTCTTAAATGTAGAAAGTACATTTCAAAGCTACTGGTGCTTCCCTTAAAACCTCACTAGCCTGGAGGTTAGAGGGAATATCTGCCACCCTATCCCCAAGGAGGGGTGCATAGGAACTCATAGTAGGGAGCTCTCATTTTTTAAAAAGTAACTTTATTTTTCTCCTCTCTCTTACCTTTCTTTACTTTTTCTTTTTTTTTTTTTTACCTTATCACCAGTTTTATTTTTTATTAAATCATAGCTGCATACATTAGTGCAATCAAGGGGTTCAATGTGCTGGTTTCATATAAATCTGAAATGTTTTCATCAAACTGTTTAACATATCCTTCATGGCATTTTCTTAGCTATTGTATGAAGACATTTGTATTCTGCATTTAGTAAGCTTTGCCTGTACCCTTCTAAGATGCACCATAGGTGTGGCCCCACCAATTACCCTCCCTCCACCCTAACCTCCCCCCTCCCCTCCCTTCCCATATTTTTGTGCTATAGTTGGGTTATAGCCTTCATATGAGACCTTTAAATTAGCTTCATAGTAGGGCTGAGTACATTGGATACTTTTTCTTCCATTCTTGAGATACTTTGCTAAGAAGAATATGTTCCAGCTACCTTTCTTTATATCCTCCATGGCCGATGTGGGCCAGAGTTTTAGGACAGGTGTTTAATATCATTTCTTTAAAAAATTTTAAAATGTGTGAGAGACATCCCACCTCACTTTGGCCACCTGGTAACAATTAGCCCTTGTTGAAATTGATGTAGGCAGATGTTTTATATAAAAGATGGTCATTCTAACATTCTGTGCCTTTGTTTGCCTGCCCGGCTTCCAGTTCTTCCAGGAATTAAAAGTGACTTTTTATGGCTAACTGCTACTCTGCTAAACTTTTTCTGGCCCATTAAATGTCCTATCCAAAAATATGTAAGAAATTAGGGTCAGACATAGTGGCTAATGCCTATAATTCTAGCACTCTGGGAGGGCAAGGTGGGTGAATTGCTTGAATTCAGATGTTCAAGATCAGCCTGAGCCAGAGTGAGACCCCTACTGTGCCTGGCCCATTTTTAATGTTTTATAATGCATATGTATTATAAACATACTAACAGCTATAGAAGAGATAAAAAATGAAAATATGCCTACATATGAAAAGGAGATTATGCCTACATATTAAAAACATAAAAAATGAAAATATGGCTACAAATGCCACTAGGAGGTTAGAGTTTGAAATTTTTTTCAGCTTTACTGTGCTTTCAATATTTTTGTATTACTATGAAATAGTATTTCAATTTAGTATTAAATAGCATTAAGAACTTAGTGTTTACTTAAGTGTTAAAGAGTATAAAAATTAATGTTTAAAAATTTTATTTAGTTTATGTGTTTGCCAACCACATTTAATTCCAATAAAATCACTTCTGTATGTAAAAACTTTTGTTCTTTCCTGGTAACCAAAGCTCAAAATTTTTGGCCTGGAAATCACACTTCAGAACATAGTACTTACTGGTTACTGCCTGTCATTATCAAAGAGATTTCAACACTCTCGGATGAAGTCTCCCTTCTTTTCCACCTTTGGTCATGCTTCACCATTCTCGAGTTCTCTTCCTTACCTCCATTCTTTGTGTATCCACTTCAACCTTTCTCACAGGCCTAGGCTGACCTCTATGACCTTTCCCTATTCTCCTACTCACCTAACTCTGGCATTTAGGGCACTTTGCATTGTGTTTGTCATTTCTGAGGCCTATTCACTTTCTCCTGTGTAGTTTTTGTAAATATCTGCCAGCTTCTCAACTGTGTTTATGCCATAAGCTTTATAGGGCCTGAGGACAAAGGTTAACCTCTGACAGCTGAAATGGTAAAAGCTATCCTCATATACTTATAATCATTTGTGGAAAGTAATTTATGGAAAGAGAAACAGATCTGTGTACGAATCCTGCAACAAGTGCAGCCATGTCTTGGCTGCATGCATTTATATACGATCCTTAACCTCTGAGGACTCAGTGAAACAAAGACAACATCAACAGTTAGAATACCAGTTATCTGTTATAACACTAAATTCAGATAGTGGCTTAGCTAAGATTGTTTCTTTACCAGGAATTAGTCTTGAGGTGAACAGTCCACACCTAAGAGGAAATGCTGCTAACTTCAGCACAGGGCTTCCTTTGCCACAATAGCTGCTCCAGTTGCCCAAGAAAGGGAGAAAGAGGAAGAGAGAGCTAGGGTTGCACACCTCTCTTCCTCCCTTATCCCACTGACCAACATTTAGTCTGTAACCACATATGGCTGCAAAGAATCACAGTGGGAATTTCAGTCTCCACTGTGTGCTCTGATGAAACTCAGGAGATGGGACCTTTCACTCAAGGGCAAAGGGAAGAATGGAGTAAAAGAACACCCCTAACAAGTCAGCATTAGCAGCCTAAAAGACTGTCATCCAAACAGAACTGGGATGAGTTCTCAAACATTAAAGCCTGTGAGACCTGCTCATAGTTCCTGTCTGTTCTCTCCCACAAACCTGCCTTGGAAAGGAGAGTTACACACACGTTTGACTCTGGACTATTAAAAGCTCCTTAGGACAGAGAATCTGTCCATATGTTTTATTTAATTTTGAATGTATCTCCCACCTTCAGCTTTATTCTCTCCCCTAGGGTAAATAATGGAAAATCCCAATACATGGGTATTTAATACATTTTCATTTGCTGAAGTATGATTCTTGAGAATGTGTAATTGAAGTTTAGGAACACGTTATACTTGGAGCAAGGTGATTGTAGAAGCCTATGGTGAGTAGAAAATACCTGTTTTAACTTTTAGCTATTTTTTCAGGGTTTTATTTTTTGTTTGTCATTAGGATATTCCCTCTGTTTCTACTGCAAACAGCTATCAAAAAGAAAAAGAGCAATTAGGATGACCTCACTTTTTCACCATCAGCCCTGTAATTTTTGAGCAGTAGCAACTTTTTGGAATGTCTTCTGCCAATGATAAGTGTGAATGTTATTACATTTCCTTGTGTGACGTTGTACTGTTGTCTGGAAGTTTTGAGGGTCATGTAACACAGGGTAAATAAAGAAGCATTCTGTTTGTTCTTAAACATTTACATTTTTATTTTAAAACAGAAAATTTCATATTGATTAACACCTACTTTTAGACAGAATGATGCATTAATTAAATGCCTTGTCCTTACCGCTATAGGCTCTGTTAGAAAAATAAACATCTCACAATAAACTACAGTGTCAGCTTTTTAATAAATACATAAAACAGAAGTTAGTAGTCAATCAGAATTATATGAACAGGTTCTTAGTATAGTATGTGAAATTATCAAATTCTCCAATCTTTTGTATTATTTAACTCAATTTAACTTTATGTAAGCCAGAAATATTAGAAACATGTCCATGAGAATTTTTTTCTTTCTTAGAACTATTTTATATTCAAATATTTTAATTTAAAAATAAATCTTATATTAAATTTATTTTTACAAATGCAATACATGTTAAGTGAAACAAAATAAGATTTATGTTACTGATAATTTAAAAACATTTCTAAGGTTTTTTTGCAGAGGTTTAAAAAACCATAATGAAGTAGCTAGTAAATGTAAAATCATTTTAAAGCTATGTTAAATATACACAAAATGAATTTCTATATTAATGTGTGCAAATTTATATTTTATAATTTAGAATTAAAATATTTTATACTCAAACATTCTTAATAAAGTCTATCTACCATGTACCATACTTGTCATTTTGTAGAATTTTTATCAAAATCACATTTTCGAGTGCACAATGTAAAGTTGGTAAAAGTTCTTTACACAAATCATCACATATTTTCTATCCTTGATGAGAGCAGTGGTTTTTTTACATTGTTGTGTTATGCAATTTTAACTGAAGTACATTGTAGAGGCTAGAAACCCGATTAATAGAGTTAGCTTACAAAGATAAATTTTATTCAGAAAAATGTTCCAGGTAGACGAAAGAGTAGTGTTTCTATTCTCAAGTATTACATTAACAGCTGTCCAGATAGCTGAACAATTGTTTCATAAAGTTCAAATAATTTAAACTTGCAGTTTATGATGGTCATTACAATGAGCTTGAAGGTAAATTGAACAGAGCCAAGTAAAAAGTGGAAATAGAAACGATAAAAGTAGGACCCTAGAGTAAAGCTGTTTTTCACAGCACTGGTTGGTTTTATCAAAATTTCCCCCTGCCACTGACATAAGACCTACCAGGGCTGTACAATCTAATTATGATGATTTCGTGTAATATTTTTTTTCCAGTTAATTCTGTTTGAAAGTGAGATGATCACATAAAAGGGTCTCTTAGAAAGGAATAGAAAGAATAAGATTGTGTTAACCAAACAGCACGAAATCCACCAAATGCTTTTACATTAAGTTAGCGTTTGCTGAAACTGTAGCCATGAGCATAAAGTATAAGCAGGGGCCTGAAAGAGTTTCGTAACCTAAAGATGTGTAGAATCTGAGCTAATAACTACAGTTAGGCTCAACGTTTGGTTGTTCTGGAAATTGCCTTCACATGTTATCACAAACGGGTTCTCCAATATCTGTAAGAAAAGGAATGCCCCCTATAGCCACAAACATTTAAAGTTGAGTGTAATATTTATTCAAGCATAATTTTAAAAATTGCATCTAAGATGCTAACAATTGTAACAAACCTCATAATTTCAGAGATATCAAATTGAAAAGATGGTGTCTAAGAATCAATAAAATATAAATATGGATATGTGTAATCAGGAAAACATAATAAATTTTCTGTAGAGGAATTATAAAAGAAAATGGTTGTTATTGGAAAGAATACTAGTTCTATATTTCTTCGAAAATATACCTCAACTTGCATTGCATGAAATGGAGTTCTTTAGTTCAATATAAATAAAAGACAGTCATAAATTAAATACTGGTAGTAAACGAATCAGAATATAATATGCACATGGTTGAGCTCTCAAGTAATTGTGTTTCACTTGACACTTTTATGAAAATATATATCACAAATCCTTCAAAATGAAAGGAAGCTCAGTTTTGGAAATTTAAAATTCTTTGTTTTTAATGGATTGGTCTTTGTTCAGAAGCTTTAAAATCGATCAGAGACATTGGGAAATGAACTCCATTTTACCATTAAATTTAGTTATTTTCCACAGTTAGACTATTGAGCTTGAACCTTTAAGGCAATCTTTTGTGTAAAGTGAGTGAGGAAAACATGAATCAGAAAAGGAAGAAAACCTTTAAGTATAATCTGCCCAGTACGAGAAAAGAAAAAATCCATAGGGAAATTTTTTCATACATGTCTCTTGGATGCCTGTTATACATAAGATTATCTTCAATGAAGTTAGGTAAATATTATGACATATTTGGGATTTATTCTTTGGTTAAGTGTTGCAGCTGATGTATCTACTGATTTTAATTTTGAGCTTTTGAAAAATTTGCCTCCAGAAATATCTTTTCCATTTAACCTTAGGCTTTTTTTTGTTTGTTTGCTATTTTTATAAATCAAAATTATATTTAACATTTAGTTTTAAGCTTAGTTTTAGTGAACTTTAAGTCTTCCAGAGGATGTCTATGGCATAATAAATATTAGAAAATTTCCAAAAATTTTTCAAATGCTTATAAACACATGTACACAGCAATGTAAAGGTGTCCCAGAGAAGTAAAATATATACAGTTATGCTGTGGTATATGGATGGCACATTTCTAAATCATTATATTTTTTAGGGCACAAAAATGCTGTTGTACTAAAACTGTTGTTCAAGTTCTTAATTTTGTTAAGAATTTAAAATTCATTAATTGTGTCTAATAACCAATGAATCTCAAAAGGCTTTTGTGGCCATATTAGTTAAAAATAGGCTCTAAACTATTTAAGAATACCCTGTTTTTCCTTACCTTTTAATGAATTCTAACTAGTCAGATATTAATTCTCTTCTCACAAACTCTTACACAAGCGAATATCAATCATTCAAGTAAAATGTAAGCCTAAAATTTTTAAGAATAAGCTCTTTAAGTAAAAATAGAAAGCACAAGACATCACAAGCATCACCACAATCACCACCTAGTGTTGAACTGCTGGCAAGGAAATCTGTTCCTTCCTGTGGTAACAGCCTTGGTCCACTGTAAAGTTAGTGCAGACTAGTGAGGTTATAAGGATCGAAGGATTTAATTTTGTTTGTTACTTTGTATGGAAATTAAGTTATTGTTTATGAACACTGTAACATTCATTCAAAATATTGTCAGCATTTTCATTCATGGGTTATCTTCTCCTTTTTTCCCTTTGGGGATTTGTGAAGCATCCATGCATTTGCCATTTTTAAAAGGATGCCATGTGTGAGAGGCTATAGAATATGATTTTTATGCAATTTTTAGTAATTAAAGTTTTCTTCCACAAGTGAGTCTCAATACTGGATTATATCAGTCTCTCATTTGGGGAAGTATAGTCAGTTTAAGTTAGCATCCTAATTGCTTGGAGTGGGGGACATCTAATACAGTCCTGTGTTTGCTGGTTCCGGAACAACTTGCTATAGGTTTTTCAAATCTCTTTCAGATAGCATACAGGATAGAAGTTAGTCTTCACCAAAATGCAAGTATCTAGTACTTTTACCCAAGTGCTGGAAGACAGTACATCTGTAGAGTTAATTATATGTGTAAGGAGATATTTTAAATAAATTCTTTTGTTGTCCTAGACAAAACTCTGTACTACACAACAGTACTATTAGACTCCTGGCCAATACAATCAGACTAAATCTGCAAGAGTAGGGTAATTATAAAAAGGTTCCCATTGGGGAAGACAGAGCTCATGGCCCCTGTATGGAGATCTTGGGTGGAGCAGTTGAGTGCTGAACAATTCCAGGGACACTGTTCATACAGGCTACTGTGCGAAGTGATTCCCCTGTAGTTAGGCCATGCTGCAATTTGAAGCTGATTAGCAGGAAAGACTAGAAGTTAATAAGGGATAATTTAGTTTGAATGACTCTTTGCTTTGAAAGTTTCTCATGTCCAAATAATTGAGATTTCAGTACATCACATTTACAAATATTTGCCAATTGAAATATTTTAAAGATTCAAGAGGTAGCATGACACGTGCAATGACACATTCCTGGGACTGAGAACATGAAAACTCTTTTCTAATGTTGCCACTTCATTACTTGGGTGTGTTTTAAGAATTCCTTTTAAATTTCTGAGCCTCAGTACTCTAAGATATCACCTACCCTTTTCCTGTTTTATAGTTTTATGAATTCTGGTGAGTAGGCTAGGGGTAATTCAGGAAAAGATGTCCTTTGGCTATATTCAAGGGCAAAAGTAAACAAGTACTATGCTTTTCATTTGAAAAATGCTGATATCTACTTGGAGTTAAAATCTAAAAAAAAACTCATTCAAAACATGGTACTTTGCTTGAGGCAGAGTTTTTAAGTATCTTGTAAATCAATGATTAGACAAATGAAATAGCCAAACAATCCCACCAGTTTACTCGATAAGATACAAAACTCTGCATCTGAAAATAATGAAGCTGTTCAGGTGTGATGATACTTCACAGTGTCCCTTATTAACATTCAACTTTTCAAACCAGTATTCTAGTAAAGTGACCTTGAATTATTAGGTTTCTATGGCAGTAGTAACTTAGCACTTATTTAATCCAGTCATCTGTGATAAATATTAATGTATCCTGTAAGGAAGAAAAAACAAAACACAAACTCAGGAGAGAACGCTGGAACTAATATCCATCTTGTAAAAAAGAAGAAAAATGTAAACACACATGCATGAACTAGTTTCAAAAGCAATATCCTTAATTAAGTTCTATCTGTTCACCACTTGGCTGAGTGAAATGCTAACCATTTCTTCATCTAGCTGTTCTTGTCTATTCATCTACCCATGTTGCAGTGTTTGGCAGCATTAGTATATAATTGCTGAATTATTTTTCTCATCCACGTGTTTGGTGCGGGGATGACTTGTACCCTTGTAGTGACACAATGCCAATGTCTCATGGCATTATCTGTCTCTGGGAAGCGTAGGGATGACAGGTACCTGTAAAGTGTAATCAGTGCTCGTCAGATTATCTACATTCTATGCTGATCTAAATAAGTTATATAATACAGTAAAGTGCTACAAAGACACTAGTCTCAAACAGTAGTAAGACACATTTTTCTCTAGAAAATTCAGCAGCTGTGTGAATCACATGATGATGAGGATGCCTGTCAGTCTTCATTCCAGGGCCCACCCAGCCCCTGGCATGATCTGGAGCAATTTGCCTCCTCCTGTGACTTTTACAATTATAAATTTTAGGAGCAATTATTTTTTTAAAAAATCCAGTTTTGCACAAAGTATTTTAAGATCATTTTCTAGAAGTTGCACCCGAAAGTTTCATGAGCATTTAATTTGCTGATATCCATTTTTATTTCTTCGGGTTTCTCACGTCGGTAGGTTACTGCTCTTGTGCAAACGCTTTGCAGAATCAACTTATCCTTGATGGAGAAGAAATATTATTATTAATTAATGGTCTAAATATTGTAGGTAGATAATAACATACTGATAATAATTCTTTTTCTTTCTGTTTTACAGTCTGATTTTTAAAATTCTTTTTGAAAAATAATTTTATTTCAGGTTAATGTGAAGATCCAAACAACCAGGTCAAAATATTTGTTTTTGTTAGGTAGAGTCCTCTTGTGGTAATGTCCCTCACACAAAAGATATGTCAAACACCCCCACCACATGCCCATTCAGTGAGAGCACGCCAACCCCCATCTTCTCCCCACAGTAATTCTTTCTTAGAATTCACTGACCTTTTTTGAGGCTGACACTCTGTAATCTGATGAAGACTTAATTTTATTGCTATTCCATTGTAGTATCACCTGTCTAACGATGAGGACTTTAAGCAACCCAATCAAGAATGTAACTATGAATATGATGGAAAATATTCTCAAGTAGCTTGGGCTAGAGAAACATTCTGTAATGAAGCAAACAAATAAGTGGATTAAAAATGAGAATGAGGAAATCAAAGCATCCTGTCAATTAATGTATTAACTAAGAGGACAAGGCATATTTGTGATCAACATTTTCAAAACAGGGGACTTAAATTACTGTTGACTCAAAAAGGTCGACTCTCTAATTTTTATTGTGTATTTATCATTGAGATATTTTCAACAGAAAACTCTCTTTTGGAGAAAAGCACCAATTTATGTATTCCGTATTATTTATTTGCAGCTTGTTTCTTTAATTGTACTAACTGGATTTGTCCAAGTCCTTTAAACAACATAATCTTCTCCTTGACAGAGAAACGGACCATTTTTGTGGTTTGTGCTGTTGGCCACTAAGTGGAAAATAGGATTTAAAATACTTAATAGCTTTGGGCATTAACGTATGTTTGTTTCTCTTATTATCATTTGTTGCATGCCAGTAATGGGAAATAAAGTAAACATCTGCAGAAGCTAAAATCAGTACTACTCTAAAATACATAAATAAATATTTCCCCTGAAATTATAGTGCAAGTTTTCATTATTATTACCAATAGCTTCTCCAGGAAATAGGAGTGTCCAGTTGGGGACAATATAAAAATCTTTGTCCTTACTTTTCACTAATTTGCTTCCTACATGTCTATGAACAAAATCTATCCTATTTGCCTCTCAAAATTCACTGTTATTTTTCCAAGAACAAGTAATTACTAGCTGAAAAAAAAAGCCATGTTAAGAGAAGGAACATGCTCCATCTCCTTTTTAGCACCAGATCCTTGCCAAACTTTCGTTGGAAAGTCTACAGGCTCTGTTGCTGCCAGTGGTATTACCCTAATCTTAGAGGAACATGGTTGCACAATAGGCCAGTATTCCACAGAATTCACTTGCTGCCCTAGATTCATAAAATTACTTCCTGGTCTAACGAGGCATGCGTTTCTCTGCCCTTTCTCCAGACTTTGGGGACCTCACCCAAATGTCCAAGGTCTCCCTGAGAGGGTCACTGGAGGAAATCTGCCAAGGCTTAGAACTATGCATCCCACAATTATGAGTGATTTATTTTTGAATTCCCAGCAAGGACCAAATGAGCTCTTTATTAAGGCAAGAACTCAGTGATAGAAAACAAGAATTCCTCTCCACAAGGAAAGCCTTAATGGAGCTCAATTTTCTTTTGGTCACTGATAAGGTACCTTGAAAGAAAGGTCAAAGGTTATACATTGGAGGGAAAACACAAAATGCCAGTGAAAGTCTCCAGTCAGTACAGCTCAGAGGGAGAATCCAGAGTGCAGTGTAAAGGCAGTGTTGTTCTTGGAGTCTTCCTCAAGGACACTCAGGCTCAGGCAACACATGCCTTTTATCCTGATGGGCTGTCATTTTCTTTGGCTGATTCAGGACTACTCAATCAGTTAAGGCAGATCCTTAGAGGGGCTTTGGAGCTTGACCCATTCACTGGCTTTTTGCCCATAGAAGAGCAGTCAGAGAGACCAAGGACAGCCTTTAAGTGTGATTGAGTGGAGAGATAATAGAGGTGCCTAAGGAATGCCCTTTCCTCTCCTTACACAGCAGTTGTGAAGGGGAGGGGAGCCCCCTAGCTACTGACACGTCTTAGAAATATCTCTAATAGGGAAGGATAGAGGATACTTTCAAGGCATGCATTTTTACAAGTTGTTATGGATAGTAGAACATCTACACCCCCCCGCCACCCCCCCTCCCCCCGCCATGCCTTTCATAGGTTAGGTCAGGCCAGGGCTTTCCCTAAGAAGCTTTAAGGGAATACTTTTTGTAACAACACTTAAGGCAGAGTGGTGCATATTTACTTAACATAATAAATGACATCTTGGTATTTATTAGAAAAGGCACTTGGCTTTCTGGAGAGATTGCTTCAGCCCCAGCTGGTAGCACATGGGCTCTTTTTCAGAGCCAAATTCATTACAGGCTAAACTCAGTGTGGATGTGAAGGAAAAAGGAAACAAACTTTGCAGAAAGTTTATTCTACTGCATAGTCTCCCTAAGAGCTAAATTTTTCTTATAGGTTGGAGGAAAATTTTTAAATAATAGTAGCAATAGGAATGTTTTCAATGAAGACATAATTTCAAGCTTAATTGCTAACTCATGTGTAGTCCCACACCTTACATAGTACAAAGCAGGTTTCTGGGTTTTCAGGTTCTCATAAACCCTTTTTTTTAAAGTTAAAAATAAATAAATATTCTTCAATTTTTGGAGGTAGAGGTGAAAGGATCCCTTGAGGTCAGGAGCTCTAGACCAACCTGGACAACACAGTGAGATCTCATCTCTTAAAAACAAAACAAAACAAATTAGCTGGGTGTACTGGTGCCCCCCAGTCTCATTTACCCAAGAGGCTGGGGCAGCAAGATCACTTGAGACAAGGAGTTCAAGGTTACACTGAGGTAAGATTGGCCATTGCACTCTGTCCTGGGCAATAAAGCATGACCCTTTCTCTTAAAGAAAAAAAAAAGAAGAAATCTTGGAGGGCTGGGCACAGTGGCTTACATATGTGGACCCAGAACTTTGGGAGGCCAAGGTGAGAGGTTTCTAGCATTCAGGAGCCTTAAGAGACCAGCCTGGGTAACACAGCCAGACCCCATCTCTAACTCCACCCACCCACCCCAAAAAATATTAGCCAGGTACAATGAGTGATGCATGCCTATAGTCCTAGCTACTTGGGAGACTAAGGTGAGAGGATTGCTTGAGTCCAGTAATTTGCGGTTATGGTAAGCTATGATAGCACCACTGCATTCTACCCAACATGGCAGAGAGAGGCCCTTCTCTGGAAAAAAAATAATCTCTATATTAAAAAAATGCTATTTCATGTTTTTCTTCCATTTCTATGTTATCTTTTACCTCAGATACTTGTTCCAGGTCTACTGGTTCATTTAATGTCAAGTCTTTGAGGTTGATTTTTATCTCCACTTTACAAATGGGAAAACTGAGGCTCAGAAAAATTTTGTTTTAGTCCCTTAACCAATAACGGTAAGGGACATGCTTTAGGGTAGGTCTTCAGACTAAAAGTGCCATACCTTTTCCAGTGTGCTGCATTTATAATCATTCACCCTAAAATATATTTATATCAGAATGAAAAGTACCAGGAAGGAATTGCATTTTGAAGCTATGTATTTTGCAAAAGCAGAATTTTAGAAATTCTTGGCTTCTCCTGACACCTGAAAGTGAATGCTGCTTAAACATGAAGAAAATATCATGAACGGTATGTCAATCAGGTTGATAAAAAAAAAAAAAGATTACCCAATAAGCTTTAGGAAAATTAAAAATTTCCAAGAAATGTTATCTCCCAGAAACTCAGTCAAAAGAGAGTCATTTACATAGTTTGTTATTTATAGAGTTATTTTCATAGGTTGTATCTTTATTATGAAGAGCAATTTATTAAGAGAGCAATTACCTACCAAATATTTTATAAACACGTCATGTAAATGAAGCAATCCAATCCCAAACCTGAATCACAGTATGTTCAATTGCAGATTTTTTATTTCTTATGGGCCCCTCATGTTTTCTATTTTATCTAACAAATAAGATAAAACCTCCTATTCCATTGCTTAAAAAAATTCTGAGAACTTATAAAATTGCTAAATTAATAATCCAGCATATATTTCACTAAATCTTGACTCCTGAACAACTCTCAGTAAATGCACATTTCTAATAAAATGAACATGCCTAATTGTGTAAGTAAAAGGCTCAAAGGAATAGTATCTGCCATAGTAATGGAGTCTAATGACAATTCTGCTGACTTCTCCTCTCTGAAAATGAAATCATGTGGAAAATTATTTCTACACTAGAAGAATAATTAAGACAGAGAACAAAATGCGATTTGGTAGAAATGAAAGCTTAGATTAACTCTGTTCTTGTGGGGAGGGGTTACATTGTTTACCATGATGTTATATTAGCATGCTCTCTTTTTAAAATAATATGTTTATTTATATATTTACTTATTTATATCCTAACTGCATAGCAACAGATCTAACTAAGAGTGAAGTTGATCATGATGGCTTTTTGTTTCCTTTTCCTGTATGGGCATTTTTTGGTTGTGAACACTGTTTTAGAAAATGGGCTTTTCTCTGGGACTTTGCTATCTTTTGTTATACAGATATTTTAATTAACATGCCATCCCTTTTCATTGGTTTTGATCTTTTTATGAAATGTATGCTTTTATCTGCACTATTCAAAAGAAAATTATATTTAAGTAAAATGTGGCATTGCGAGGTTTTAGCACTGTTTAAAGGAACTCTGAGAAACAACTGAATAAAAACATCAAGGTAAGACTTTATCACTTCAAGAACCAAAGGACTGGTGTTACCAGTATTTTTCTATAAAATACAGATTATTTTAGTTCCTAACAAAAACATTTAATGAGTAAGATTGTATTACAGGACAATAAAAAATGTAAGCAATTAAAGTCTAAGCCACATTTTTCAAGGAAAGTGTGAATAGGACCCTTTCCTGGAGCTTGTCAACACAGTCTAATGATCTCTTCCTCTGTTTGAAAATGGCTGATTTTAAATAAAAGCTACTCTAACTTCTCTAGAGAACTTACACAAGAAAACTGCTACACTTCAACAATAAATAAAATGAAATGTCAATTTATTCTCATATGTCCACAAGATTATTCTGTATTGAATGCACAAAATATTTTCAATGCAGCTGATACCCATTAACCACTCCAGGCATAAAATCAGTCCATTCCCAAAACATACAGTATCTAGAGTGCCTGATGTAATGCAAGATTTTACCAGACAGTTATTATTTGCATCAGTTTTTGAACTCTGTTCTACCAAATCCTCCAAGGAAGGTTCATGGGTTCTTGGTGTTGGTTTTCAGTACACAAATGCTCTACTCTCCCTCACTCTGCTGTGATGGGCTGACTGTGAGTCTGTCCTCACAGATGAGATCTCTGTACTGTGGTTTCCATTGCCCCTCCCCACCTGCTTCTTATGGGCATTGGGGTATTTTTTTCATGATTGGTGATAATGTCAAAAGGATTCAGAAGACTCACATGTTTAGTGTATTCCTTCTTATCGAAGACTTGAATCTCTGCCCGTATAATCTCTGATTATTTTAAACATTTCCCAAAACGCCATCCCAATTCCTCTCTTTGTTATGTGGTCTCAATGTCAAAAACTCCCTTCCTTTCATCCTTCCTGCAAATACAAGAATCCCGTTCTTGTTGCCCCCAATAAATCATATATAGCATATTTTCCCCCAAAATGCACAATGTTGGAAAAAATTCAAAACAGGTATGACTGATACTAAAGCCTCTTAAAATGTCCATTTCCTACATGTCTGACCTAATGTAGCAATCTCTCTCCAGATAATACCACTCTTATTCTCCTGGTCCATTCTATCTATCAGGATTCACAGGTAAAAATCAAGGCAATAGAAGATGCTCAAAAATGTCCTAGAGGCATAAATTAAAGACTTCGCATGATATAAAAACATGAATCTTCCTTTTTCCTTTACTTTTTCACTGTTTTTTAAAAAGTGGAAAACTTTTTTGCACTTTATAAACTTCAAAAGGAATACAATGGATTTTGATCTTCATTTTCTATACCTTCCTATATATCATCATTTTTGGATCATCAGTACATTTCATTAATAAATAATATTTCTAATGATAATTTATTGCTAAAACTACCATCTTCTATTAGGCATATTTCCTTCAAGAAAATAGTATAGGTAGCTAATATTTTATTTAATTAGATATCAATGAAATAAGTGATTGAATTAGCCCTTTTCTGAGGGTCTTGGAACTAAAAAGGAATTCCTGTTTATTATAACCTGCAGTTTCCATTCTCAGACAGAAGCAGTATATCATGCAGTTTCTGCATCCAAATTGTTCTGTGCACACAAATTGCTCACAAGTGACACTATAATCACAAACCAAAAAGATCAAAATACACATATATCTTGAAAAGATTATTGTTGCCTTGAAATATTTAAATGAAAGTTTTTCTTCTAATGTCTTTTGGTCAAGGTAGTTAATATAAATTATTTTAGATTTATTTTAAGATACTAGAATTTCACAAATCACTATGCACAAAGTAGTGAAGGTATCTCAGTTGCTTATGATTTAAAAATAGATAAAAATGATAGAAAAACTTCAAAGAATAGAAAATATATAGGCCATGAAAAAAATTACCTTGTGTTTTCACCAAAAGGATTAATATCTATAAGAAAAGCTCAAATTTGTACACTGAAATGAATACTTATAATAAATGGGAGAAAGAACTGCTATATGCATTTTTAACTGATGAAGAATCTGCTGATTGAAGAGGTTAGAAATTACTATTTGAAAATTCACAACTATGCATGTACACATACAAAATTTGCTTTTTATGTGCTTCCATTTCAAAGCAGGTAAAACATTCATCAATAGCTATAATAATTAATTATTTGAGGGTGCTGGCAAAGAACAACATGGTTATAAATAGAATAGTAGTATTGTCTTCTTTACGGAATTAGGGGTGGTAAAAGAAAACACTAATTTATTTAACAAAGCAGAAAACTTACTAAGACAAATCCTTAGAAAATATTTGAGCAATTACAAAACCACACATAAGAATCAGCATCCATCTTTATTCCCTAAACCAGTAAAATCAAGTAACACTTCCAGACAATTATCACAATTTTAAAAGAAACTTACAAAAGATATTTCTCACACTAGAACTCCAAAATAAAGTCATAAATTAATGAATCCATATTACGAGAAGATGAGACATTTTTTATCATTGTGCAATGATAATATATTCAAGAGGGTTAGTGTAAAGATATACTTCTATACTGTAAGTGACCTAGACTATTTCCAAATGGTTTGTCTCACTTTCAGTATACCTTACAAAAATAAAATTATATTTTTGTAATAAATACTTTTCAAAAGTGAGAAAAGCCCTTTAAAGTATCTATTATTGTTGTTGCAACTAGCAAAAAAAAGTTAGAATGAATAGTCTACTGAAATTATCTTCTGCATATCCATACACTTACCTAATCCCAGCTCAATTATTGTATGTGAGCCATAGGTGAGTTTACGTGGCTGCTCCTTAATAACAATAATAGTGGTCTCTCAAAATATGTGAAGGAAATAGCTTTATTATAAAGTAACAACATTTAATTTTAGAAAAAACTATGTGGATAAATTTTTTTTCACAAACATATCTAAAGGTCCTAATCACTTTTAACTCGAGGTTGAGAATCCCTTATTCAAAATGCTTGGGATTGGAAATGTTTCAGATTTCAGATTTTTTTAAATTTTGGAATGTTTCCCTTATACTTACTGATTGAGCATACCTAACCCAAAAATCTCAAATACCAAAAACCACAAAGAGCGTTTCCTTTAAGTGTCATATTGGTACTCAAAGACTCTAGATTTTAAAAGCATTTCTGATTTTTTGGATTAGGGCTTCTCGACCTACCCATTCATAATAAGTAGACATGTCTAGCTTCAGGAAAATCTAATGGGTAAACATCTAAGTAATTAAACAGACTAGATAATTAGAAGGTGTAGTTTCCATCACCTGAAAGATTTTTCACTTCATATAATGACATACAGAGAATTTCTATATGCATTCACATGAAAAAAATTCATAAAATATCAGCTTAGTCACATATTTTATGGAGTATAAGCATAGAATAAGGAATGTCTGCACTTCTTCTATAAATTAAATGCTTACAAAATGTTACTTATGAAGGGTGGCAGAATATGCCACCCCAAAATATGCCACTTTGATATAAGGATTATGTTAAGCGAAGGGCACTTGAAAAACAGCAGATGTAAGAAGGGCACTCAAATCCTCCCCTTTCCTTTTTCTGAAAACAGGAGATAAAACTTTCATGTGAATGATGCCCTCCTTGTACCAGAAGAAAAGAAACGTTCTTCCACGGGGAGTCATAGAAGAGAGAATTCTGTACAAATTGACCTTGTTAAAATAATTCTGACCTTCTTTAGCCTTCTCACATAATTTAATTACTTTTTCACATTTATCTCTATTTGTTTCACCTAATACAAAAGTATGTAGGTCTCACCATTTCTTTGGGTCTTTATTTGTTTATGAGGGCTTCTGCACCATTTCAAAATTACATTAAATTTCTACGGTTTCCTCCTGTTAATCTGTACTATATCAACTTAATTCTCAGGACCAACTGAAAAGTATCTTTTGGTACTTAGTGAAGTTCTTAAATTTTTTTCTATAAAACACACACCCGCACACAAACACACACCACAATAGTTTATGACATTATACATCTATGATACTTAAAAGGAAATTTTCAAACACAAAATGTTTTACCATAAAATTCATGACCAGTCTTGGCTGAATTACCTGAGAAACCTATCTGACATACTTTTGTTCCCACCTTTGAAATCCAATTATACCGGCAACAAGATGAAAGATGACTTACCGGTCCAAAAGAATTACTGTCAAAGCTGTGTCCGTGATGATCACCTTCAACCCAGATGTGACCACGCGGGACTTTGACATACCTATTTTTGTGTCCCATGGTTCTAGAAATAAAAAGTGTAGACACTGAGATAAGAACAGGAAGGAGGTCAAAGAGCCCAGCATACAAACTCAGTAAAGGCAAAAATGTTATAAAGATGTTAACACACAAGTTAACCATGAAGCTCTTCATAACTTCATTTTTAAGTAAGATGTGGTTGGGTACCTATAAATCTATTTACAGTATTATTAATTTTATAGGTAAAAATTTTGTGCTTAAATAAAATGCATTAGCATCAAATATAATGTGTTGGTATTCAATTTATTTCATAATATCTTCAATAGGTGCTTATGAAATTCAGCAAACCTCCTCCTAAAAAAAAAGAAATTCAGTAAGCCCTAGCAAAATACATATCTATTTGATTTCTGACCCTTGCTTTTAAGCCAATATTTAACTCTTCCAATTGACTTGTGGACAGCTGCAATATTCTTTTATTAAAAAAAAAAAAAACTTCTCAAACCAATAAACAATGTTCTCATACCTCTTAAAATTTTAATGTTGGCATATATAAGAAAAAAAGGAAAGAATAATTTGGATGATCTCTTGTTAGATGTAAACTAACTATCATTTGGAATTTTTTGATCAGCACTAAATTATTCTTAAAAATGAGTAATTTCTTAACAATTTTAAGAGTATTGAATAATCAATGACACACAAATGGCCTGGGCACAGTGGTTATGCCTATAATTCTAGTACTTTTAAAGACTGAAATGGGAAAACTGCTTGAGAGCAGGTCTTCAAGATGAGCCTGGGCAAGAGTGAGACCCCCATCTCTATAAAAAAATATAAAAATTAATCAGATGTGGTGGCACATGCCCATAATCCCAGCTACCAACTACACTGAGGAAGGTGGATCCCTTAAGCCCAAAACTTGGAAGTTGCAGTGAGGTATGATGATGCTACGATATTCTAGCACGGAAAATGGAGTGAAACCTTGTCTCCAAAACAAACAAACAAAATTTTGACAGAAGATTCTATATTCTTAATGCTGGCAAGGAAATGAAGAAAAGGTTCTTTCACACAGTGCTGGCAGCAATGTAAAATGACAAATTTTTTTGCCTATATTTCATTTTAGACCAATTTTTCACAAATTTTTAAGAGTCTAAAATGTCCATGCCTTTTATTTGTTCTACTTCTAGAAATCCACCTTAAAAAATGAGAAATATGGACAAATATTCATGATCAGATGTGTTCATCTCAGTCTTTTTTTATAACAAAACAAACAAACACAATTTATCTAAATATCCAACAATACAGGATTTGTTCAATAAATAATGATAGGGGCCAATTAAATAAACAAGGCAAGATTAGAATAAATACTCCAATGCTCAAATAATACATTCTTTGGGGGGCAAAGACTGTTTTCTTTGTTTTTCTGTTTTTGAGGTTTTTTGCTCTCTAAAGCACTCAAGAAAATAGGAAAATACCTAGCCTAAAGAAGCTTCTCAATAAATGTTGGCTAAATGGATGAATGAATGAATAAATACCACCTCCAAGGCTACAGAGGTCAGAGACTGAACTAGACACACTGTACTTTGAGGGAGTGTCCCTAGGGGACCATTTTGTTAGTTAGCAAGTTGTATATGTGTAGTAAAACACATTAAAAAGGAAAACTACATAAAAATTGTTATAGATATTGAAACTATTCATTATCCAAAAAGGTTTTTAATTTTCAAGATATTTTCAATGTTGAATTACTTTGCTTTAGATCAGAAAATCATTCATGCAAGGAAGCAATATTGCATACATTAGAAGCCCACAGTAAGTTAATGACTACTGTTTATTTTTAATTACTACTGGGAAGAAAGTTTTTAGTTTTCTAAAGAAAAGCAAAAAACAAGTTGAACACATCTTACCATCATATACTCTGTAATATAAGAGTTCTTCAATTAAAAATCAGTCAATTAATTCTGGACATCACTACTACTTTTATTATGAGATTGCCTGTGAGAACTAATACCCCACGGCCAGTGTTGATGACAAGAAGAATTTTACTAAGTGTTGGCAAGGCATTCTCTCCAAATCAGTCCCATCTTATTAAACTAGGTATTTTGGATAAATACTTAGGGGAAAAAAAGCAATTACCAATTTTATCTCTTCAAATTCAAAAATTATAAAGTAAAACCAGCATAAACTCATCTGTGCAATGAAAGGTGCACAGATGTTTTATGTGTAATATGTTTTAAAACCAAGCATATTATTCCAGAAACTAGAAGAACAATGTAAAACCCAGATTGAGTTTCAATGTTATAAAAGGAGTCAATATAGTTGAGACAGAAAGCAACATCATCAAAGTACCAATGATGGTCACATGGCTTCTTGCATTGACCATCTTATCTACAAAATTTAAATACACTGTGTACTTTATTATATTCTAGCCACTTACAATGCTTTATTTTTCCTTACTGCCCCTAACACTTGACATACACTTATGTATTTATTTGCTTACCTTTTATTTCCCCTCTTTTGAAAAGTAATCTTAGAAACTATGCCTTTCTTGTTCACTAGAGTATCCACAGAGCTCAGAAGACTACATTGCACTCAGTGTTTAACAAATATTTGTTAAATGAATGATCAAATGAATGAATTATAAAAAAATATGCCATAAAGGCAGAACAATATAGTGGAAAGTATACAGATTCTGGAAACACACTAACCTAGTGTTAATCAGGCATTATTACTCACAGGTAATACTGTGAGTTACTTAGAGTTCTACTTGTATTTTTTCATCATTATAATGGGAGGAATAAGACACTAACCAGGTTAGATGGTTAGGGCCCATACTCAGATGAGGTATAGGGTAAGGTGGCTCTTGGGGATGGAGAAAGTTTGGGCTCTGGGGATAGGCTAGGGTTGGGGTTGGGGTTCAAGTGATGGTTATGGATGGGTGATCCTTGGGCATGAAGCAGGTTGGGGGCTCTTGGGGTGAGGGCTAGAATTAGGGCCCAGGTGCAGGTGATGGTTAGGGTCAGGCAGCCCTGAGCATGAATAGAGTTCAAAGCCCTTGAGTTAGGGCAGGGTTTGGGTGATGGTTAGGGTCAGGGGGCCCTGGGCATAAAGAGGGTTCAAGGCCCTTGAGTTAGGGTAGGGTTTGGGTAATGCTTAGGATTGGGTAGCTCCTGGGCATGAAGAGAGTTTGCAGCTCTTGGGTTAGTGGTAGGGTTAGGGTCTGGGTTTTGGTGATGGTTAGGTTTGGGAGGCCCCTGGGTATGAAGAGGGTTTGGGACCCTTGGGCTAGGGCTAGGGTTAGGGGATGAAGCTTGTCAGTCAGATGAAAATACAATGGAGAGCTCTTACACAGCATAGTCTCTGGAGCCAGCCTATCTTGGGATTTATTGTATCTCAACCATTTCAAGCTTATATGACCTGGGCGAGGTGATGAACTCTAAGTGTCAGTTTCCTCATTTGCACAACTGGGCAAATAATAATACCTACCTTAAGAATTTATTCTGTGGATAAAGGTGACATATATTAAACACTTGGTAAATGGATTCTATTTTAGTGGAGACTGTTTTTAAGTAAAGCACTGAATGTAGTTCTGATATACAGTTGGAACCCATTAAGTGGTAGTTATTATTGCTATTGTCTTCCCTGTCCATTATTTTACTTCATTTTATAATTCAAAATGTGTTCAGCCTTTGCTATCTATTAGCATCAGTTTCTTAAAATTACCTGAACTACGCCTGAATAATTTCCTTTCCCCACAGTTGTGCTGTTACTATAGACTATTTTTAATGGTACAATGAATCTTTTTTTCCCTTATTCTTATGTCCTTTGGGAACACTCTAAAACTTGTATGTGAAAACATAATCTATTTGTGAATATTCAAATATGCAGAGACTAGTAGGTGAAAGCACAATCTATCTGTTTGTATCTTTACCTACTATTCTCTTGCATATTTAAATATTACTATGTTAATAAAGAGTGGTTTACCTAGATATCAGACAGTTTAGAAAGAACTCTTTGAGCTATAGAACCCCAGTAGGATCCATGCAATATACATAGTGCATATTCCGTGTTTCAGGTTTCAATCTAAATAAGCCAAAGTAGCTTTAAAATATATAATGTTAAAATATTGGGCTGGAACTTTTGAGGACTGCTAAAGAAATATAATGGTCCTAATAGAACTACACTAGACAGGAAATTTTAAATAGCTTCATACTCCTGAATTCACATAAAAGAAAGACAAGATAATCTTTTAGGTGATTTAACAGTTAAGTGAGGTGTCAGGCTACAAGGTTGTATGTATCTATGGCTTGCAAATAATTTAGGTTTTGACAGTCAGAAATGAATTCTGGAATAGGATAGCTTCAGCCCAGGAGTTTGAGGTTTCTGTGAGCTAGGACACCACAGCACTCTACTGAGGGTGACAAATTAAAACTCAGTCTCAAAAAAAAAAAAAAATCCAAAATAGTTCAAAGTTTTTGCAGCTTTGAAGAGACCAGTTTGTACCTGCATTTGAGAAGTTATGCTCAAAACCCAATTAGGTGGGATAGATTATCTTTTCTAAATGTAAGCAAGCAGGTGAATGCAGAACATTGACACAAGAATCATGCCATATATCTCCAGTATTAACTCAGGCAGTGGAGGCCCTACAGGATAGACCTGTCTTATGCTCAGCTCCCATAGCTCAGTGGTTATGACATACACCAAGGCTGGCAGGTTCCAACCTGGCTCAGGCTTGCCAAACAACAATGACAACTACAACAAAAACATAGCTGGCTGTTGTGTTGGGTGCCTGTAGTCCCAGCTACATGGGAGACTGAGACAGTCTCAAGCTGTTGCCCTGGCTAGAGTGCCGTGGCATCCTGGTTCACAGCAACCTCCAACTCAGATACAGGTGATCCTCTTTCATCAGTTTTTTCTATTTTTAGTAGAGACTGGGTCTTGCTTTTGCTCATGCTGTTCTTGAACTCCTGGGCTCAAGCAATCTACCTGCCTCTACCTCCCAGAGCCACCATATCTGGCCTTGAATAAATATTTAACTTGTTTTTCAAAATGAATTCTGCATGTTATTCTAACTACCTGTCCAAAAAACAGGCAATTTTTGTACTAGCTTACTAAGACAAGTTGCCTAGGTTTTTTAAATGGAATGAAGAATCCTTGCCTCTAATTTGATTTGACCTTGAAAAAAATGTTTTATAAGTCTGAATCTCACCAGCTGAATACAAAAGTACTGTCCAAGCAATTCTTCATTGCCTGTTCCCAAAACAAGGGAGGGAAAAAATTTTTGTTGAAAATACTCCCCAAATACCTAAACACACACACACAGTGTTCTTAATTTGGGTATTTTATATTAATAATTCATAATTAATTGAAGGTATCCTTATTTCTTTACTTTTCAAACCATGCTATTGTTTTTCTCATTATCCAAAGTAGTAGCTGCCCTGGGGATGTTTACTACTCCCTGGATCCTAGTTTCCTGGTTTTCATTGTCTTGAAGGGACAAGGAGTTGAGGGCTCAGGGCTCAACAAGATCACAAAGTGGAACTAAGTCTCTTTATGTCACTAGTAAATAGGACCAGAAAAAGACAGCTACCAGGAGGAAAGGAAAATAAAAAGAATAATTGACTATTTAAAGTTGGCCTCTAGAAGAGAAAATAAAACTCTGCCTTTGAGAAGCCACACTCTGCTCTTGGGGGAGATTAGGGTTGAAATTCACACTACTTGGATGACTTGGGACAGTTAAGAATTAACTTTAATTGGCCCCAGGTATCACAGCTCACAACAACCTCAAACTCTTGGGCTTAAGCAATTTTCTTGCCTCAGCCTCCCAAGTAGCTGGAACTACAGGCGCCCACCACAACATCTGGCTACTTTTTTAGAGATGAGGACTCACTCTGACTCAGACTGGTCTCAAACTCCTGAGTTCAAGCCATCCACCAGCCTCGGATTCCCAGAGTGCTAGGATTACAAGCATGAGCCACTGAGCCTGGCCCACCAGTTTATTTCTATGAAAAGGAGCCTGGTATGATTTTGAATGGGATTGTATTAAACTGTTATAGAAGATTGGGTAGAACTGACATATTAATGACTTTGAACATTCCCATTAATGAACATAGTATACCTCTCCATGCTTATTACCATATTTTAAATTTTTTCAGTTATGTGATTGATAGTATTATCAGTTTTGCACTTGCATATCTTTTGTTAAATTAATTTCTAAATATTTACTGGATTTTTTCTCTCTTTTTTTTTTTTTTGTAGAGACAGAGTCTCACTTTATCGCCCTGGGTAGAGTGCCGTGGCGTCACACTGCTCACAGCAACCTCCAGCTCTTGGGCTTAAGCGATTCTCTTGCCTCAGCCTCCCTAGTAGCTGG
>CAUYON010085766.1:0-27731 GCA_963573935.1 Arctocebus calabarensis | reverse complement strand
GAGTCAGGAGGACATCCATGAGGTTAAGCTTGACGATGGCAACCCAGGGTTCACCCAACTCTGGCATCAGGAGGATGTCACTGAGGTTAATCTTAAAGATGGTAACCTAGGACAGCACCCACTGTGGCATCAGGAGGATGTCACTGAGGTTAAGGTTAAAGACGATAACACAGGGCAGCACCCAATCTGGCATCCGGAGGGCATCCCTGAGATTAAGCTTAACAATGGAAACCCAGGGCTGTACCCACTGAGGCACTAGGAGGACATCACTGAGATTAAGCTTAATGATGGTACCCAGGGCCTCATCCACTGTGGCATCTCTAGGAAGCCACTGAAGTTAAGCTCGAGGTCAATTAGGTTAAGCTTGATGATGGTAACATAGAGCAACAGACGTTGTGGTGTCTCGATGACATCACTGAGGTTAAGCTTAAAAATTGTAACCCAGGGCAGCACCCACTGTGGGATCAAGAGAACTTCACTGAGGTTAAACTTAATTACACTAACCCAGGGCCTCATGCACTGTGGTATCAGGAGGACATCACTGAAGTTAAGCTTAAAAACGGTAACCTAGTGCTGCATCCCCTGTGGCATGTGGAGGACATCACTGAGGTTAAGCTTAAAGAAAATAACCTATGGAAACACTCAATGTGGCATCTTGATGACATCACTGAGGTTGAGCTTAAAAACAGTAACCAAGGGCAGCACCCACTGTGGGGTCAAGAGGGTGTCACTGAGGTTAAACTTAACAACAGTAACCCAGGGCCACAACCACTGTAGTGTCAAGAGGACATCAGTCAGGTTAAGTTTAACGATGGTAACCTAGGTCATCAACCACTGTGGCCTCAGGGGGACGTCACTGAGTTTCTGCTTGAAGATGGTAACCCAAGGACACACCCACTGTGGCGTCAGGACAACGACAATGAGGTTAAGCTTAAAAACAGTAACCAAGGCCCGGACACCTTTTGGCATCACAAGGACATCACTGAGGTTAAGCTTAAATATGGTAACCAAGGTCCCCACCCTCTGTGTCATCAGGAGGACATCACTGAGGTTTAGCTTAAAGGCAGTAAACCTGTGTAGCACTCATTGTGGCATCACAATTACGTCACTGATGTTAAGCTTGACGTCACTGAGGTTAAGCTTAAGGATGGTAACCCAGGGTGACGCCCACTGTGGCATCACAATAACATCACTGAGTTTGAGCTTAAAGATGGTAACCCAGAGCAACACCCACTGTGGACTCACGATGTCATCAAGGAGGTTAAGCTTAAAACTGCGGCAGCACCAACAGTGGTGTTAGAAGGACATCACTGAGGGTAAGATTAAAGACGGTAACTGAAGGCAGCACACACTGTGGTATCAGGAGGATGTCACTGTTGTTAAGCTTAAGGACGGTAGCTCAGGGCCACATCCACTGCAGTGTCAGGAGGACTTCAATGAGGTTAACCTTAACTATGGTAACCAAGGGCTGCGCCCACTTGACGTCAGGAGGACGTCATTGATGTTAAGCTTGAAGACAGTAACCCAAGGCAGCACCCACTGTGTGTTCAGAAGAATATCACTGACGTTAAGCTTAAGGACGATAACAAAGGGTAGCGCCAGCTGTGGCATCAGGAGGACGTCACTGATGTTAGCATAAAAGCACCCACAGTGATGTTAGAAAGACATCACTGAGGTTAAGCTTAAAAACGGTAACCCAGGCCATCAACCACTGTGGCATCAGGAGAATGTGACTGATGTTAAGCTTAATGATGGTAACACAGGGCATCACCCACTGAAGCGTCAGGAGGGCATCACAGAATTTAAGCTGAAAGACAGTAAACCAGGGCCACACCATCACTAGCACCCAGAGGATGTCACTGAGGTTAAGCCTAAAAACGGTAGGCAAGGGCAGCACCCATTGTGGCGTCAAGTGAACGGCTCTGAGGTTAAGCTTAAAGATGGTAACCCAGGGCAGCAAACCCTGTGGCATCAGGAGGACGTAACTGAGGTTAAACTGAAGGATGGGAACCAAGGGTAACACCCACTGTGGCATCATGATAACATCACTGATGTTAACTTTAAAGATGGCAATGCAAGGCAGCACCCACTGTCCCGTCAAGAGGTTATCACTTAGGTTAAGCTTAACAAAGGTAACCCAGGGTAGCACCCTCTGTGGCATCAGGAGGACGTCACTGAGGTTAAGCTTAAAGATGGTAAGCCAGGGCAGCCCCCATTGTGATGTCAGGAGAATGATGGTAACCGAGGGTAACACCCATTGTGATGACATGAGGAAGACTGTAACTCAGGGCAACATTCATTGTGATATCTGGAGGACATCACTAAGGTTAAGGGCAACAGAAATTGTGATCTCAGGAGGAAGATGGTAACCCAGGGCAAGACCCATTTTGGTGTGAGGCAGAAGTCACTAAAGTAAAGCTTAAAGATTGTAACCCTGAACAACAGCCATTGTGATGCCAGGAGGAAGAATGTAACCTAGGGAAACACCCATTGTTGTTTCAGGAGGAAGTCCCTAAGGTTTAACCCAGGGCCACAACTCTTGTGATGTCAGGAGGAAGATATTAAGGTTAAGCTTAAAGACAGTAACCCAGGGTAGCACCCATTGTGATGTCAGAAGGAAGTCACTAAGATTAAGCTTAAAGATGGTAACCCAGGGCTGCACCCACTGTGGCATCAATAGGATGTCACTGAGGTTAAGCTTAAAGATGGTAACCCAGGGCAGCACCCACTGTGGCACCAGGAGGACATCACTGAGGTTAAGCTTTAAGACAGTAACCCAGGAATGCACATACTTTGCATCAGCAGGAATTCACTGAGGTTAAGCTAAAAGTCATTAACCCAGGGCAGCATGCACTGTGGCATCAGGAGGACATCACTGAGGTCAAGTTTAAAGACAGTAACCCAAGGCCACACACTCTATGGCATCTGGAAGACCGTCCTTAGGTTAAGGGTACAGATGGTAACTCAGGGTCACACCCCATTTGGCATCTGGAGGACATCACTGAGGTTAAGGTTGAAGACAGTAACCCAGGGTATCACCGACTGTGGCATCAGGAGAATGCCACTGAGGTTAAGCTTTAAGATGGTAACCTAGGGAGACACCTACTTTGAGGACAGGATGACGTCAGCGAGGTTAAGTGAAAAAATGGTAACTCAGGGCTGCACCACAGTGGCATCAGGAGGATGTTTTGCCCTAGATTACCATCTTTTGGCTTAACCTTAGTGACTTCTTCCTGACACCACAATGGGTGTTGCCCTGAGTTACCAAAATTCTTCTGAGATCACAATGTGTGTTACCCTGCATTACCGTCTTTAAGCTTAACCTTAACGATTTCCTCCTGACAAGACAGTGGTGTTGCACTGGGTTAATATCTTACTCCTCATGTCACTATGGGTGTTGCCATGAGTTACCATTATTAAACTTAACATTAGTAACCTCTTCCTAACACCGCAATGGGTGTTGTGCTGGTTACCATATTCGTCCTGACAACATAATGGATGCTGTCTGAGTTACCATCTTTAAGCTTAACGTTAGTGACTTCCTCCAGACACCGCAATAGATATTGACCTGTGTTACCATCTTATGGACTTCCTCCTAAAATCACATTGGATATTGCCCTGGGTTACCATTTTCCTCCTGACATCACAATGGGTATTGTCCTGGGTTACCATCTTCCTCCTAACATCACAATGTGTGTTGCCCTGGGTTACCATCTATAAGTTTAACCTAAATGATTTCTTCCTGACACCTAGATGGGTGTTCCATCTTTAGGCTTAACCTTTGAGACTTCCTCCTGACATTCCAATAGGTGGTGCCCTGGTGCACTGTCTTTAAGCTTAAGCTTAGTGACTTTCTCATCATATCACAATGGGTGTGCAATGGGTTAACACCATTAACCTTTACCTTAGTGACTTCATCCTGATATCACAATTGGTGTACATATGAGGTACCATCGCTAAGGTTTACCTTACTGATGTCCTCTTGACATCACAATTGGTGTTGCTCTGGGTTACCATCTTTAAGATTAACCTCAGTGACAACCTCCTGCATCACAAATGGCAGTTGGCCTGGGTTTCCATCATTAAACTTAACCTTAGGGATTTCCTCCTGACATCACAATGAGTGTTTCCCTGGGGTACCATCATCCTCCTGACATCACAAGCTCTGTTGCCCTGGGTGACCATCTTCCTCTTGACATCACAAAGGGTATAGCCCAGGGTTACCATCTTTAAGCTTAACCTTAGTGACTTCCTCCTGACATCACAATGATTGTTGCCCTGTGTTACCATCTTTAAGCATATCCCTTGTGACTTCTTCATGACATCACAATGGTTGTTACTGGTCTTTATGCTAAAACTTTTGACTTCTTCCTGACATCACAACTGTTGTTGCCCTGGTTTACTGTCATTAAGCTTAACCTTAGTGACTTCCTCTTGATATCATAATGGATGTTGCTCTTGGTTACTATCTTTAATCTTAAGCTCAGTGATGTCATCATGATGCCACACTTGGTGGTGCCCTGAGTTCCCATCAATAAGATTAATGTCAGTGATGTCATTCTGATGCCACAGTATGGGTTGCCCAGGTGACCATCTACTTCCTGAGGTCACAGTGGGTGTTCCTGTGGATTACCATCTTTAAGCTTAAACTTAGTGACTTCCTCCTGATATGACTATGGGTGTTGCCATTGGTTGGCATCTTTATGTTTAACCTTAGTGACTTCCTCCTGACATCACATTGGGTGTTGCCCTGGCTTAGCATTTTGAAGCTTAACCTTACAGACTTCATCCTGACATCACATTGGGTGTTGCCCTGGATCAACATTTTGAAGCTTAACCTTACTGACTTCCTCCTGACATCAGAATGGGTGTTGCCCTTGGTTACCCTTTGTAAGCTTAACCTTTGTGATTTCCTCCTGAGGTCACAATGAATGTTGCCCTGGGTTAGAATTTTTAAGCTTAACCTTAGTGAATTTCTCCTGACCTCACAATGGGTGTTTCCCTGGTTTACCATATTCCTCCTAGCATAACAATAGGTGTTTCCAAGGCGTACTTTCTTTAAGCTTAACCTGAGTCACGTCCTCCTAATGCTTCAATGGGTTCTGCCCTAATTTAACAACTTTAGCTTAACCTCAGTAACATCCTCCTGAGGCCACAGGGCATGTGGCTCTGGGTTACCATCATTAAGCTTAACCTCCGTGACCACCTGCTGACGTCACATTGAGTGTTGCCCTGGGTTACCATCTTTAAGCTAAACCTTGGTGGCATCCTGCTCACATCACAATGGCTGTTGCTTTGGGTTACAATCTTTAAGCTTAACCTTATTGATGTCCTCCTGACACCACAATGAGTATTGACCTGATTTATAATCTTCCTCCAGCCATCACAATGGAGTTGTCCTAGGTTACCATCTTCCTCCTAACATCACAATGTGTGTTGCCCTGTGTTTCCATCTTTTAGCTTAACCTTAATGATTTCCGTCTTTAAGCTCATCGTTAGTGACTTCTTCCTGATGTCACAAAGGGTGTTTCCCTGGGTTACCATCTTTAAGATTAAACTTGGTATCTTCCTCCTCACATCACAATGGCTGTTGCTTTGGGTTACCTTCTTTAAGCTTAACCTTAGTGACTTCAACCTCACATCACAATGGGTGTTGCCCTGGTCACCATATTCCTCCTGACATACCAATGTGTGTTTCCCTGCGTCACTGTCATTAAGCTTAACCTTATTGACTTCCTCCTGACATCACAATGGGTGTTATCCTGAGTTACCATCTTTAAGCTTAACCTTATTGACTTACTTCTGACATCAACATGGGTGTTGCCCTGGGTTACCATCTTTATGCTTAACCTTAGTGACTTCCTCCTGACATCACAATGTGTGTTGCCATGGGTGACCCTCTTTCCCCTGAGATCAGAATGGGTGTTGCCCTGTGTTACCATGTTAAACTTTACCTTAGTGACTTCCTCCTGAGATCACAATGTGTGTTGCCCTGGATTACCATCTTTAAGCTTAAACTTACTGACTTCCTCCTGATATGACAATGGGTGTCGGCCTTGGTTACCATCTTTATGTTTAACCTTAGTAACTTCCTTCTAACATCACAATGGGTGTTGCCCTGAGTAACCATTTTAAGCTTAACCTTACTGACTTCCTCCTGACATCAGAATGGGTGTTTCCCTTGGTTACCCTTTTTAAGCTTAACTTTTGTGATTTCCTCCTGAGATCACAATGGATGTTGCCCTGGGTTACCATTATTCAGCTTTACCTGAGGGATGTTCTCCGGATGCCACAGTCTGAGTTGTGTTGGGTTACCTTCATTAAGGTTACCCTCCATCATGTGCTCCTGAAGCCACAGTGGGTGAGGCACTAGGTTACCACTGTTCAGCTCAACCTCAGAGAATTCATTGTGGCCCCACAGCTTGTATTCCCTGGGGTTTCCATCATTAAGCTTAACCTCAGTGACATTCTTCTGATGCTACAACAGGTGTTACTCTGGGTTACAATCATTAACCTCAACTTCACTCACGTCCTTCTGACGCCACAGTGGGTGTTGCCCTGGGTTACATCCTTAAACTTAACCTCAGTGATGTCCTCCCTACGCCAAAGTAGGTGAGACACTGAGTTAAACTTTTTAAGTTTAACCTCAGTGACATTCTCCTGACACCACAGTGGGTGCAGCCCTGGGTTACATCCTTAAACTTAACCTGGGTGACATCCTCCTGATGCCACAGTGAGTGCTGCCCTTGGTTACCAGCGTTAAGCTCAACCTCTCTGCCCTCATCATGATGCCACAGCTTGTGTTTCCCTGTGTTACCGTCCTTAAACTTAACCTCAGTGACGTCCTCTTGATGCCACAATGGGTGCTGCCCTTGGTTACTGTCTTTAAGCTTAACCTCCGGGACGTCATCCTGCCACCACAGTGGGTGCAGCCCTGAATTACCATCTTTAAGCTCAACCACAGTGACATCTTCATGATGCCACAAGTGATGCTGCCCCAGGTTACTACTTTTAAACTCAACCTCAGTGACATCATCTTGATGACAGAGCTTGTCTTGCCCTGGGTTTCTGTCCTTAAGCTTAACCTCAATGGCATCCTCCTGAGGCCACAGTGGGTGCTTCCCTGGGTTATCGTATTGAAGCTTAACCTCTGTGATGTCCTCCTGATGCCACAGTGGGCGTGGTTCTGGGTTACTGTTGTTAAGCTTAACTTCAGTCATGTCCCCCCTGACGCTACAGGGGGTGCTGCCCTGGGTTACCATCTTTAAACTTAAACTCAGTGACATCCTTCTGATGCCACAGTGGGAGTTGCCTTAGGTTTGCATCATTAAAACCTTAACATCAGTGACGTCACGCTTAACCTCTGTGACATCATCGTGATGCTACAGTGTGTGCTTCCCTGGTTTACCCTTTATAAGCTTAACCTCAGTGACGTCCTCCTGATGCCACAGTGGGTGCACCCCTGGGTTATCGTATTTAAGCTAGACTTTAGTGACATCCTCCCAATGTCACAGTGGGTGAGGCCCCAGATTACCATCATTAAGCCTAACCTCAGTGATGTACCCCTGATGCCACAGGGGTTGTTGCCCTTGGTTACTGTCTTCAAGCTTAACCTCCTGACACCACACTGACGTCAAGCTTAACCTAAGTGACATCCTCCTGATGCCATAGAGGGTGCTACCGAGGGTTACCATTATTAAGCTTAACCTCAATGATGTCCTCCAGACAACAGAGGGTGTGCAGCCCTGGGTTACTGTCATAAAGCTTAATCTCAGTGACGTCCTCCAGATGCCAGAGTGGGTGCTGCCCTGGGTTACAGCCTTTAAGGTCATCCTCAATGATGTCCTCCGAGGCCACAGTGGATGTAACTCTGCTTTACCATCTTTACTCTTCACATCAGTGAGGTCCTCCTGAAGCCACAGGGGGGTGGGACATTTGGTTACCATCTTTAAACTTAACCTCTGTGACTTCCTCCTGATGCCACAGTGGATGTAGCACTGGGCTACCGACCTTAAGCTTAACATCAGTGATGTCCTCTTGAGGCCACGGTGGGTGCTGTCCTGGGTTACTATCACTAAGTGTAACGTCAGTGATGTCCTCCTGTCACCACAGTAGGCACTTCCCTGGGTTACTGACTTTTAGCTTAATCTCAGTGACGTCCTCCTGACACCACAGTGGGTGCTGCCCTGGATTTCCATCATTAAACTTAACCTCAGAGACTTCCTCCTAATGCAACAGTGGGTGCTGACTTTGTTTCCTGTTGTTAAGCTTAATCTCAGTGACATCCTCCTGGTGTCACAGTGAGTGATGCCCTGGGTTTCCGTAGTTAAGCTTAACCTCAGTGACTTCCTCCTGACGTCACTGTGTGTGCTGCCCTGTGTTACTGTCTTTAAGATTCACCTCAGTGACGACCCCCTCATGCCACAGTGGGTGCCGCCCTGGGTTACTGTCTTTTAGCGTAACCTCAGTGACATCTTCCTGATGACAAACTAGGTACTAGCATAAGTTACCATTTTGAATCTGAACCTCAGTAACGTC
Organism: Arctocebus calabarensis; assembly: GCA_963573935.1. Taxonomy (NCBI): domain Eukaryota; kingdom Metazoa; phylum Chordata; class Mammalia; order Primates; family Lorisidae; genus Arctocebus; species Arctocebus calabarensis. The sequence continues at coordinate 19,193 of CAUYON010085766.1, read as the reverse complement.
CTCCTGATTTTACACTGGGTGCTACACTGACTTACAGTCTTTAACCTTAACCTCAGTGACATCCTCCTGACACCACAGTGGTGCTGCCTTGGGTTACCATCTGTAAACTTAACCTATGTTCCCTCCTCTTGATGCCACAGTGGGTGCAGACCTGGGTTACAGTATTTAAGCTTAACCTCGCCTCAGTGATGCTCTCCTGATGCCACAGTGGGTGGGGCCCTGGGTTACCATATTTAACCTTAAGCTCAGTAAAGTCCTCCTTACCCACCTGCATTACCGTCTTTAAGCTTGACCTCAGTGAATTCTTCCTGACACCAAATTTGATGTTGCTGTGGTTGCCATTTTCCTCCTGACATCACAATGGGTGTTGCCGTGGGTTACTATCTTTAAGCTTACCCTTAGTATCTTCCTCCTGCCATCAAAATCAGGGTTTCCCTGGGTTACCATTTTTAAGCTTGATCTTAGTGACTTCCTCCTGACATCAGAATGGGTTTTTCCCTGGGTTACACTCTTTAAGCTTAACCATAGTGACTACCACCTGACAACACAATGGGTGTTTCCCTGGGTAACCATCTTCTTCTTGACATCACAATGGGTATTGCCCTCATTCACCATCTGTTAGCTTAACCTATTGAATTCCTTCTGATAACACAATAGCTGTGGTCCTGGGTTACTATCTTCCCCCTGACATCACAGTGGGTTTTGCCCTTGGTTACCATCTTCCTCCTGACATCACAATGGGTGTTGCCCTGGGTTACTATCTTCCTCCTTATACAACAATGTGTGTTTACCTGGGTTATCATTTTTAAGCATAACCTTACTAACATCCTCCTGAAAACAGAATAGGTGTTGCCCCCAGTTACCATCTTTAAGCTTACACTTTAGTGACTTGCTTCTGACACAACAATGGATATGGCCCTGGGTCACCATCTTCCTCCTGACATCACAATGGGCATTGCCCTGGTTCACTATTTTAAAGCTGAACCTTAGTGAATTCCACCTGAACTACAGAATGGCTGTTGCCCTGGGCTACCATCTTATTCCTCACATCACAATGGCTATTGCCTTGGGTTACCATCTTCCTCCAGACATTACAGTTGAAGTTTCCCTGGATTACCATCTTCCAACTGACATCACAATGGGTGTGGCCCTGGGTTACCATCTTTGCACTTAACCTTAGTGACTTCCTTCTGAATTCAAAATCTGTGTTGCCCTGGGTTACCATATTTGAGCTTAACCTATGTGACATCCTCTAGACTTCACAGTAGTGTTGCCCTGTGTTATCATCTTTAAGCTTAACCTCAGTGTGGTCCTCCTGACGTCACAGTGGGTGTTTCCCTGGGTTACCATCTTTAAGCTTAAATACAGTGACGTTCTCCTGACACCAAAATGAGTGTTGCCCTGGGTTGCCATTGTTTAGTTCAAACATAGTAACATCCTCTTGACACCGCAGAGTGTGTTGCCCTTATTTATCTTCAGTAACCTTAACCTCAGTGACGTCCTTCTGACACCACAGTTGGTATTGCTCTCAGTTACCATCTTTAGGCTTAACCTTAGTGACGTCCTCCTGAAATCACAGTGAGTGTTGCTCTGGGTTACCATCTTCAAGCTTAAACTCAGTGTCATCCTCTTAATTCCACAGGGGGTGTTGCACTGGATTAACATCCTTAAGCTTAACTTCAGTGAGGTCCTCCTGAAGCCACAGCATGTGTTACCCTGGGTTACTTTTGTGAAGCTTAACGTCAGTGACATCATTCTGAGGCCACAGCGGTTGTTGCCCCGGGTTACCATCATTTAGCTTAACCTCATTGACATCCTCCGCACATGACAGTGGGTGTTGCCCTGGATTACCATCGTAAAGGTTAACTTCAGTGATGTGCTCCTGATACCCTAACGAGTGGTGCCCTATGTTACCCTCTATAAGCTAAACCTCAGTGATGTCCTCTTAATACCACATTGGGTGTTACCCTGGGTTACCATCTTTAACCTCAGCATCAGTGATGTCCTCCAGACACCAAAGGGGGTGCGGCACTGTGTTATCATCTGTAAGCTTAACCTAAGTGCTACCCTTCTGATGCCACAATGGGTGTGGTTTGGGGGTCACATCGTTAAATTTAACCTCAGTGACATCCTCCTTCTTCCACAGTGAGTGCAGCCCTGTGTTACTTTCTTCAAGCTTAACCTTAGGTACTTCTTCCTGACACCGTATTTGGTGTTGACCTTGGATACCATCTTCCTTCTGACATCACAAGGGGTGTGTCCTTTGGTTACCATCTTTGAGCTTAAACTTAGTTAATTCCTCCTGACACTACAATGGCTGTTGAATGGCTGTTGGACTGGGTTATCATTTTCCTCCTGACATCACAATGGGAGTTGCCCTTGGTTACCATCTTTAAGCTTAATCGTAGTGATTCCCTCCTGATATCACAATGGGTATTGCCCTGGGTAACCATCATCTTCCTGACACCACAGTGGGTGCTGCCCTGGGTAACCATCTTTAAGCTTCATCTTAGTGACGTCATCCTGACATCACAATGGGTGTTGCCCTGTGTTGCCATATTTAAGCTTATACCCTAGAGTTTTCCTCCTGAAATAACAATGGGTATTGCCCTGGGTTACATAATCCCTCACATCACAATTGGCATTGCCTTGGGTTGCAATATTTAAGCTTAACATTAGTGACTTCTGCCTCACACCACAATGGGTGTTGCGCTGGGCTAACATATTCTTCCTGAGATCACAACGTCTGTTTTCCTGAGTTACCATCATTAAGCTTAACCTTAGTGACGTCTTCCTAATATGACAATGGATGTTGCCGTGGGGTACCATCTTCTTCCTCACATCAGAATGGGTGTTGCCCTGGGTTAGGATCTTCTTACTGACATCAAAAAGGATGTTGCCCTGGGTTACCATCTTTAAGCTTAACCTCAGTGACTTCAGCCTGACCCCACAGTGGATGCTAACCTCAGTCACCATCTTTAAGCTTATCATCAGTGATGTCCTCCTGACACCACAGTGGGAGTTGCCCTGAGTTACCATGAAACTTAACCTTAGTGACTTCATGCTGACAACACAATGGGTGCTTCCATGGATTACCATATTTAAGCTTAACCTCAGGGACGTCCTTTGACGCCACAGTGGGTGCTGTCCTGGGTTACCGTTGTTAAGCTTAACCTTAGTGATGTCCTCCTGATGCCACAGGGATTGTGGTACTGGGTTTCTGTGTTTACACTTAACCTCAGTGATGTCCTTCTCATGCCACAGTGGGTGCACTGCTGGTTTACCATCTTCAAGTTAAACCTCAGTGATGTCCTCCTGACACCCAAGTGGATGTTGTTCTTGATTACTGTCTTTAATCTTAATGTTAGTAACATCATCCTGACTCCACAGTGGGTGTTGCCCTGGATTACCATCTTAAAGCTTAACCTTACTTACTTCTCCCACACACCATTACTGGTGTTGCTTTGTGTTCCTGACCTTAGGCTTACCCTCAATGACATCTTCCTGACACCACAATAGGTGTTGCCCTGGGTTACCATCATTAGGCATCACCTCCGTGACGTCCTCCTGATGCCACAGGGGGTGAGGCCCTGGGTTGCTGTATTTAAGCTTAAGCTTAGTGAAGTCCTCCTGATGCAAGACAGTTGGTGCTACCCTGGGTTATCGTTTTTAACCTTACCCTCAGTGACATCCTCCTGATGCCACAGTGGGTCCTGCCCTGGATTACTGTCTTTAAACCTAAACTCAGTGATGGTATTCTGACACCACAGTGGATGTTGCCCTGATTTACCATCTTTAAGCTTAACCTTAGTGATTCTCTTTTGATGCTATAGTGGGTACCCTCCTGGGTTACCACCTTGAGGCTTCACCTCAGTGACATCCTCCTGATGCCACAGTCAGTGCTGCCCTAGGTTACCGTCATTACGCCTAACCTCAGTGAAGTCCTCCTGACACCACAGTGGGTGATGCCTTGGGTTACTGTCTTTAAGGTTAAAGTCAAAACATCCTCCTGATGCCACAGTGAGTCCTACCCTGGGGAACTGTCTTTAGGATTACTGTCAATGACCTCCTAATGATGCTACAGGGGCTGCTGTCTTGGATTACTATCTGTGAGTTTAAACTAAGTGCTGTCCTCCTGATGCTACAGGGGGTGTGGCCCCGGGTTACTGTCATTAAGCTTTCCACCGTGTCGTCGACCGGACTCCACACTGGGTGCTGTCCTGGGTTACCATCCTTAAACTTCACCTCAGTGACGTCTTCCTCAGGTTAAAATGTGTGCAGCTCCCGGTTACCATAGTTAATCTCAACTTCAGTGTCGTCCTCCTTATGTTTTCCTCTGTTACTATCTTTAAGCTTAACCTTAGTGACTTCCTCCTGACACCATATTTTCTGTTACCGTGGTTTACCATCTTCCTGCTGACATCACAATATTTTTTGCCTTGGGTTATCATCTTTAAACTTAGCATTAGTGATTTCCTCCTGTCACAACAATGGGTGTTGCCCTGGGTTACCATCTTTAAACTTAACTTTAGTGACATCCTCTTGATATCGCAATGGTATTTCCCTGGGTCCCCATCTTCAAGCTTAAACTTAGTGTCTTCCTCCTGACATCACAATGGTTGTTGCCCTGGTTTACCACTTTAAGCTTAATCTCAGTGACTTCCTCCTGACATCCCAATGGATGATGATCTGGGTTACCCTCTTTAAGCTTAACCATAGTGACTTCCACCTGATGACATCCAATGGGTGTTGTCCTTGTTCGCCATCTTTAAGCTTAACCTGTTGAATTTCTCCTGTAAACTCAATGGGTGTTGCCCTGGGTTACCACCTTCCTACTAACGTCACAATGGGTATTGCCCTGAGTTACCATCTTCCTCCCTGCATCACAATGGGTGTTTCCCTGGGTTACCATCTTAAAGCTTAACATTAGTGACTTCTTACTGACTTCACAATGTGTGTTTCCCTGGCTTACCACCTTTAAATTTAACTGCCCTGACGAAATTCTGACATCACGGTGGGTGTTGCCATGGGTTAACATCTTTAAGCTTAAACTCAGTGACGTTCTCCTGATGCCATAGTGGGCATTGCCCTGGGTTAACATCTTTAATCTTAACCTCAGTGAATTCATTCTGAGTTCACAATGTGTGTTGCCCTGGGTTACCATCTTCATGCTTAACCTCACTGTGGTCCTTCTTATGTGATAGTAGGTGTTCACTGGGTTACTTTCATTAAGCTTAATTGCAGTGAAGTACTCCTAACACCAAAGTGAGTGTTGCCCTTAGTTGCCATCACAAAGTTCAAATACTGTGATGTCCTCCTGACACCACAGTGGGTGATCCCCTGAATTACCTTCCTTAAGCTTCTCCTCAGTGAAGTCTTTCTGACACCACAGTGGGTGTTGCCCTAAGTTACCATAATTAAGCTTAAGCTCAGTGACGTCCCCCTGACACCACAGGGGGTCTGACCTAGATTAACATCGCTAAGCTTAACTTTAGTGAGTTTCTCATGAAGCCACAGCAAGAGTTGCCTTGGGTTATCATTGTTAAGCTTAACCTCAGTGACATCCTCTGGAGGCTACAGTGGGTATTGCCTTGGGTTACCATCGTAAAGCTTCATCTCAGTGATGTCCTCCTGAGGAAACAGTGTGTGCAGCCCTGGGTTACCATCTTTAAGCTCAACCACAGTGACGTCCTCGTGATGCCATAGTGGGTGCTGCCCTGTGTTACAATCATTAAGCTCAACATCAGTGATCTTAATCTGACACCACAGCTTAGGTTGACCCTGTGTTACTATGTGACATCCTCCTGATGCCACATCAGGTGTTGCCCAGGGTTACCTTCATTAAACTTAAACTCAGAGATGTCTTCTTGATACCACAGTGACTGTGGCCTTGGGTTACCATCTTTAAGCTTAACCTAAGTGAATTCTTCCTGACACCACAATTGGTGTTGTCCCAGGTTAGCATCTTCCTCTTGTCATCACAATAGGTGTTGTCTTAGGTTATAAGCTTTAATCTTAATCTTAGTGACTTCCTCCTACACTACAATGCATGATGCCCTGGGTTACCATCTTCATCCTGACATCACAGTGGGTGCTTCCCTGAGTTACCATGTTTAAGCTTAACCTCCGTGATGTCCAATGACAATAAAGGGGTTTTGTCCTGGGTTACCGTATTTAAGCTTAACATTCATGAAGTCCTACTGTGGTCACTGTGGGTGTTGCCCTGGGTTAGCGTCTTTAAGCTTAACCTCAGTGATGTCCATCTGATGTCACAGTGGGTTTTTTCCCTTGGTTACCGTCATTTAGTTTAACCTCAGTAACAACTTCCTGATGTCACATTGGGTGTTGTCCTGGGTTACTGTCTTTAAGCTTAACCTCCACTTGACATCACAGGGGATTTTGCCAAGGGTTACCTTCACTAAGCTTAAACCCAGTGACGTACAACTGATGTTACAGTGGGTTTTGCCCAGGGTTGTCATCTTTAAGCTCAACCTCTTTGATGTCCTTTTGACATCGCAGCAGGTTTTTCTCTCTGTTACCATCTTTAAGCTTAATCTCAGTGATGTCCTACTGACACCACAGTGAGTGTTGCCCTGGGTACACTTCATTTAGCTTAACCTCAGTGATATCCCACTGATGCTACTTTTGGTGTTGCCCTGGGTTATCATCGTTAAGCTTAATTTCAGTGATGGCCTCCTCATGTCATAGTGGGTGTTGTCCTGGGTTACCGTCTTTAAACTTAACCTAGTGACATCCTCATGACGTCGCACTGGGTCTTGCCCTCTGTTACCATCTTTAAGCTTAACCTCAGTGACATCCTACTGATGCCACAGTGGGTGTTGCTCTGGGTTACCTTCGCTAAGCATAACCTCAGTGAAGTCCCCCTGAAGTCATAGTGGGCTTTGGGCTGGGCTTCCATCTTTAAATTTAACCTCAGTGACATCCTTTTGACCTCACAGTGGGTTTATCCCTTGGTTACCATCTTTAAGCTTAACCTCAGTGATGTCCTCCTGACTTCACTGTGTAGTTTTTCCTGGGTTCCCCTCAGTAAGCTTAATCTCAGTTACATTCAAAACTTACTGTGAGATCAGGAGGATGTCACAGATGCTAAGCTAAAGACGATAATCCAGGACAAAACCCACTGTGACAGCAGATGAATGTCACTGAGGGTAACACCCACTGAGGTGTCAGGGTGACATCATTGAGGTTGAACTAAAGATGGTTAACTCAGGGAAGATGGTATACCAAGGGAAAACCCACTTTGACATCAAAGAACGTCACTGAGGCTAAGCTAAAAGACGGCAACCAAGGGCAACATTCACTGTGGCTTTAGGAGGTTGTCACAGAGGTTAACCTGAGAGATGCTAACCCAGGGCAAAAACCACTGTGACATTAGGAGGACATCACAGAATTTTAGATCAAAGATGGTAACCCAGGGCCACACCCAATGTGACGTCAGGAAGATATCACTGAGGTTAAGCTAAAAGATAGTCACCAAGGGAAAAAAACTCAAGGTGACATCAGTTGGACATCACTGGGGTTAAGCTTAAAGACGGTAACCCAGGGAAACACCAAATGTGACATCAGGAAGACGTCACTGAGGTTAAGCTAAAAGATGGTAACAAAGGACAAAACCCACCATGACATCAGAGGATGTCACTGACTTTAAGCTTAAAGACGGTAACCGAGGGCAGCACCCACTGGATCATCAGGAGGACATCAAGGATGTTAAACTTAGCAAAGGTATCTTGGCACAACACCCACTATGACGTCAACATTACATTGAGGAGGTTAAGTTTCACGAAGGTAAACCAGGGTAACCCTTAATGTGAGATAGGTAGGACATCACTGAGGTTAAGCTTAAGGACAATAACCCAAAGGAATACCCACATTGAGGTCAGGAGGACGTCACTGCACTGAGTTTGAGCTTAAAGATGTTAAGCCAGGGCAAAACTCACTGTGACATGAGGAGGACATTACCCATGTGAAGTTTAAAGATGGTAACCCAGGGAAAAACCCACTGTGAGTTCAGGAGGACTTCACTGAGATTAAAATGAAAGATGGTAACCAAGGGAAAAACCCATGCTGACGTCAAAAGAACATTACTGAATACTAAGCAAAAAGACGGTAATCAAAGGAACAACCCAATGTGAGGTCAAAAGGACCTCACTGAAGATAATCTTAATGACAGTAAACAAGGGCAAAACCCACTATGACATCAGGAGGACTTCATTGGTGTTAAGCTTAACAAAAGTAACTCAGGGCAACACCCACTCTGACATCAAGAGCACATCACTGAGGTTAACCTTAAAGACGGTAACCTAGGAGGGCGGCGCCTGTGGCTCAGTGAGTAGGTCACTGGCCCCATATGCCGGAGATGGTGAGTTCCAACTCAGCCCCAGCCAAAAACTGCAAAAAAAAAGAGACGGAAACCCAGGGCAACACCCACTTTGAGGTCATGTTGACATCACTGAGCGTAAGCTAAAAGATGATAAACAATAGAAAATCCCACTGTGACATGAAAGGATGTCACTGAGGTCAAGCTTAAAGATGGTAACCCAGGGAAAGATCCACTGTGAGTTCAGGAGGACATATGGAGATTAAGCTTAAAGACAGTAACCAAAGACAAAACACACTGTGATGTCAGGAGGATGTCTCTGAAGTTAAGCTTAAAGATGGTAATCCAGGAAAAAAACGCAAAGTGATGTCAACACTGAGGTTAAGCTAAAAGATGGAATCAAGGGATGTCTAAAGAACGTCACTGAGGCTAAGCTAAAAGATGGTAGCCAAGGGATAAATCCACTGTGACGTAAAAATGACATCACTGAAGTTAAGCTTAAAGGCAGTAACCCAGGACAAACGTACTGTAAGGTCAGGAGGATGTCACTGAGATTAAGCTTAAAGATGGTAACCTAGGGCAACACCCACTGTGACATCAGGAGGACATCACTGAGGTTAAGCTTAAAGACGGTAACCCAGGACAAAATCTACTGTGAGATCAGGAGGACATCACAGAGTTTAAGTTTAAAGACGGTAACCCAGGGCAAACCCACCTTAACATCAGGAGAATGTCACAGAGGTTAAGCTTAAACACAGTAACCGAGTGCAACACTCACTGTGACGTCAGGAGGACGTCACTGAAGTTAAGGTTAAAGACTGAGGTTAAGCTTGACATCACTGAGGTTAATCTTAAGGTGGGAAACCAGGGCAACACACACTGTGGAATCACGAGTATCATTCAAAGATGATAACCAAAGGCAGTACCACTGTACCATCAGGATGACATCACTGAAGTTAAGCTGAATGATGGTAACACAGGGCAGAAACCACAGTGGCATCAGGAGGACATCACTGAGGTTAAGCTTAGAGAGAATAACCCAGGGTATTCCAAATTGTGATGTCTGGAGGATGATGGTAACCCAGGGCATCACCCATTGTGATGTCAGGAGGAAGTTAATAAAATTAAACTTAAAGATGGCAACTCATGGCCTACACCCCCCTGTAGCTTCAGGAGGGTGTCACTGAGCTTAAGGTTAAAGATGGTAACTCAGGTTAGCCCCCACTGTGGCGTCAGGAGGACGTCACTGAGGATAAACTTTAAGATGTTAACCCAGTGTAGTGTTAACTATGGTTAAGTTAAACTATGGTAACCCAGAACAGCATCCACTGTGGCATCAAGATGACATCACTCAGGTTAAGCTTAAAGACAGAAAACAAGGGCAACACCCACTATGGCATCAAGATATATCCCTGAGGTTAAACTTAAAGACAGTAAACCAGGGCAACACCCACTGTGGCGTCATGATGACATCACTGAGGTTAAGCTTAAAGGAGGTAACCCAGGGTAGAATCCACTCTGGCATCACGAAGACGTCACTGAACTTTAGATTAAAAATCAGAATCCAGGGTCACACCCACTGTGGCATCAGGAGAACATCACTGAGGTTAAACTTAAGAACGGTAACTTAGGGCATCTCCCACTGAGGCATCAGGAGGACATCATTGATGTTAAGGTCAAAGATGGTAAGCCAGGGTCACACCACCAGTGGCATCAGGAGGACATCAATGAGGTTAAACTTAAAGACGGTAGCCCAAGGCAGCACCCACTGTCCCATCAGGAGGACATCACCAAGGTTAATTTTAATGACGGTAACACAGGCCAGAAAACACTGTGGCCTCAGGAAATCACTGAGGTTAAGCTTAAAGAAAATAACCCAAGGCAGCCCAAATTGTGATGCCAGGAGGATGATGGTAACCAGGGGCAACACTCATTGTGATATCTGGAGAATGTCACTGAGCTTAAGCTTAAAGATGGTAACTCAAGGCAACAGAAATTGTGATCTCAGGAGGAAGATGGCAATCCAGGGAAAAAAACATTGTGGTGTGAAGAAGAAGTCACTAAGGTTAAGGTTAAAGATTATAACTCAGGGCCACACCTATTGTGAACTCAGAATGAAAAATTTAACCCAGGAAAACACCCATTGTTGTGTCTGAAGGAAGTCACAATGGTATAAACTTAAAGATGATAACCTAGGGCAACACCCATTGTGATGTCAGAAGGAAGTCAATAAGATTGAGTTTAAAGATGGTAACCTAGGGCCACACCCACTTTGTCATCAGGAGAATGTCACTGAGGTTAAGCTTTAAGACAGTAACCCAGGGCAGCACACACTTGTGGCATCAGGATGATGTCACTCAGTTTAAGCCTAAAGATGGTAACCCAGGCCAACACTCAGTATGAGTAGGAGAATGTCACTGAGGCCAACACCCAGTATGAGTAGGAGAACATCACTGAGGTCAAATGTAAAGACAGTAAACCAGGGCAGCACCATTGTGGCATCAGGAAGACGTCACTCAGGTTAAGTTAAAGATGGTAACCCAGAACAGCACCCACTGTGGCCTCAGAAGGGCCTCACTGAGGTTAAGCATAAAGACGTTAACCCAGGGCAGCACCCACAGTTGCATTAGGAGGATGTCACTGAGGCTAAGATTAAGAACAGTAAACCAGTGCATCAACTACTATGGTGTCAGGAGAACATACCTGAGGTTAAGCTTAATGACAGTAACCCAGGGCATCACCCACTGAAGCATCAGGAGGACATCACTGAGGTTAAACTCAAAGATGGTAACCCAGGGCCGCACCACCAGTAGCTTCAGGAGGATGTCACTGAGGTTAAAAGCAATTGTGATGTTAGGAGGAAGAAGATAACCCAGGACAATACCCATTTGGATGTTGGGAGGAAGATGGTAACCCAGGGCAACGTGCATTGTGATTTTAGAAGGAAGTCCCTAAGATTAAGCTTAAAGATGGTAACACAGTTCCCCACCCATTGGGGTGTCTAAAGGAAGTCACTAAAGTGAAGCTTAAAGATGGTAACTCAGGTAACACACATTGTGATGTCAGAAGGAAGTTAGTAACCAGTACAACACCCATTGTGGTGTCAAGTGGAAGTCACTAATGTTAAGCTTAAAATTGGTAACCCACGGCAACATTCATAGTGATGTGAGGAGGAAGATATTGACCCAGAGCAACACCCACTGTCGTGTAAGGAGGAAGTCTTTAAGGTTAAGCTTAAGCATGGTAACCCAGGACTGCACCCACTGTGATGCCAGAGGAAGATGTTAACCCACGGCAACACCATTTGTAATGTCATTATGAAGTCACTAAAGTTACGTTTAAAGACTTTAAAGCAGGGCAACACACATTGTGATCTCAGGAGAAATATGGTAACACAGGGCAACAACCATTGTTGGGTCAGGAAGAAGTCAATAAGGTTAAGCCTAAAGATGGTAACCTAGGGCAACAGATCCTCCTGCCTCCACTGTGGTGCATCCCTGGATTACCATCTTTAAGCTTAACCTCAGTGATGTCTTCCTGATGCCACAGGGGATGTGACCCTCCATTACCATCTTTAAGCTTAATATTAATGACTTCCTCCTGACTTCACAAGAGGTGTTTCCCTAGGTTACCTTCTTTGAGCTTATACCTTAGTGTCCTCCTCCTGACACAACAATGGGTGTTGCCCTGGGTTACAATCTTTAAGCTTAGCTTTAGTGAGTTTTGCCTCACACCAAAATGAGTTTTTCCCTTGGTTACTATCTTCCTCCTGAGATCACAATTTCTGTTGCCCTTAACATTAGTGATGTCCTACATATATCACAATGAATGTTGCCCTGGGTTACAATCTCCTTGTGCCATCACAATGAGTGTTGCCCTCGGTTTCCATCCTCCTCCTGAGATCACAAGGTGGGCTTCCCTGGCTTAGAGTCTTTAAACTTAACCTAAGTGACGTCCTCCTGCTGCCACAGTGTGTGCTACCCTGTGGTACCATTGTTCAGCTTAAGGTAAGCGAGGTCCTCCTAATGGGACAATGGTGCTGCTTAGGGTTACCGTCTTTAAGGTTAACCTCCCTGATGTCTTCATGATGTCACAGTGGTTATTGCCCTGGGTTCACATCCTTAAGCTTAACCTCAGTGACTTCCTCCTGATGCCACTGGGTTGGCTGCCTTGGGTTACCATCTTTAAGCTTAACCTCAGTGCCGTCCACCTGACACCACAATGGGTGGTGTTCTTGCTTACCGTTTTTAAGGTTAAGTTTAAATATGGTGACCAAGGGCAACATGAATTGTGATGGCAGGAGGAAAATGATAACCCAGGACAACACCCAATGTGATGGCAAGGGAAAGTCACTAAGATTAAGCTTAAAAATGGTAACATAGGGCAATACCTATTGTGGTGTCAGGAGGAAGATGGTAACCCAGGGAAACACCCATTGTGGTGTAAGGGTGAAGACATGAAGGTTAAGGTTAAAAATTGCAACCCAGGTTAATACCCACTGTGATGTCAGGAGTATGTCACTAATGTTAAGCTTAAAGTTGGTAACCCATGGCAACACCCATTGTGGTGTCAAGAGGAATGACTAAGTTTAAGCATAAAGATGGTAACCCAGTGCAACACCCATTGTGATGTCAGAAGGAAGTCACTACGGTTAAGCTTTAAGATCTTAACACAGGACAACACAAATTGTGATGTCAGGAGGAAGTCACTAAGGTTAAGCTTAAAGTTGGTAACCCAGCACAACACCTATTGTGATGTCAAGAAGAAGTCACTAATGTTAAGCTTAAAGATGGTAACCCATGGTTACACCCATTGTGATGACTGGAGGAAGTCACTAAGTTTAAGCTTAAGGATGGCAACCCAAGGCAAAACCCATTGTGATATCAGGAGTAATTCACTAATATTAAGGTTAAAGCTGGTAACACAGGGTAAATTTAGCTACTTACTCATGACGTCAAAATGTGTGTGGCCCTGGGTTACCATCTTCCTCCTCACATCACATTGGGAATTGACTTGTGTTACCATCTTCAATGTAAACCTTAGTGACCTACTCCTGACTCCACAATGTGTGTTGCCCTGGATTACAATCTTTAAATTTAACCTTAGTGACTTCCTCTTGACAAGACAATGGGTGTTGCCCTGTGTTACTGCCTTTAAGCTTAACCTTAGTGGCTTTCTTGTGATGTCACAATGGGTGTTCAACTGAGTTGCAATCTTGCTCCTGAAATCACCATGAGTTTTGCCCTGGGTTACCAATTTTAAGGTTAACTTCACTGACTTTCTCCAGAGAGCACAATGGATATTGCGCTAGGTTACCCTCTTTAAGCTTAAACTTAGGGACTTCCTTGTGACACAACATTGGGTGTTGCACTGGCTCACCATCTTCCTCTTGATATCACAAAGAGAGTTGCCCTGTGTTACCATGTTCCTCCTGACCTCATAATGGGTGTCCCCATGGGTTACCATCTTCCTCCTAACATCACAATATGTGTTGCCCTAGGTTACCATCTTTACACTTAACCTTAGTGAATGTCTCCTGACATCACAATGGGTATTGTCCTGGGTTACCATCATCCTCCTTACATCTCAATGGGTCTTAGACTAAGTTATCATTTGTAAGATTAACATTATTGACTTCTTCCTGACATCACATGGGTGTTGCACTGGGTTGTCATTTGAATCTTAACCTTAGTGATTTCCACTTGATATCACAATGACTGTTGCCCTGGGTTATTATCTTCCTTCTTACATCAAAATGGGTGTGGCCCTGAGTTACCATATTTAAGTTTAACCTTAGTGACTTCCTCCTGACATCACAGTTGGTGTTGCCCTGGGTTATCATATATAAGCTTGACTTTAATGACTTCCTCCTGACATCGCAAAGGGTGTTGCCCTGGGTTACTAACTTTAGCTTAAACTTGGTGAATTCCTAGAGACTTCCTGATATTACAATGTGCGTCGTTGTGCATTACCGTTTTAATCTTAAGGGTAGGGATTTCCTCCTGACACGAGAATGGGTGATGCTCTAGGTTACCATCTATAAGTTTAACCTTAGTGACTTCCTTCTTACACAACATTGGACGTTGCCCTGTGTTACCATCTTCCTTCTGACATCACAATGTGTGTTACCTTGTGTTACCATCTTTAAGCTTAAATGTAGTGAGTTTCTCTTCTCATCACAAGGGGTGTTGCCCTGTGTTACCATCTTCCTCCTAACAACACAAAGGGTGTTGTCCTGGATAAACAGCTTCCCCCTGGCATCATAATGGGTCTTGGCCTATGTTACCATTTGTAAACTTAACATTAGTGACTTCTTCCTGACATCACAATGGGTGTTGCATGGGGTTATCATTTTTAGGCTCAACCTTAGTGACTTCCTCTTGATATCACAATGACTGTTGCCCTGGGTTACTATCTTACTACTGACATTACAATGTGTGTTCCCATGGGTTACCATCTTTAAGCTTACACTTAGTGACTTCTCCCTGACATCACAGTGAGTGTTGTCCTGGGTTACCGTATATAATCTTAACTTTAATGACTTCCTCATGACATCACAATTGGTGCTGCCTTGAGTTACCCTCTGTAAGCTTAACCTTACTGACTTCCTCCTAACACCACAATGGGTGTTGCACTGGGTTGCCATCTTTAAGGTTAACCTTACTAACTTCCTTCTGACATCACAATGGGTGTTGCCCTGGGTTACAATCTTTAAGCTTAATCTTAGGGACTTCCCCTTAACACAAGATTGGGTGTTTTACAGGGTTACCATCTTCCTCTTGACATCACAAACTGTGTTGCCCTGGGTTATCATCTTCCTCCTGACATCCCATTGGGTGCTTCCCATGGTTACCATCTTCCTCTTGACATCACAAACTGTGTTGCCCTGGGTTATTATCTTCCTCCTGACATCCCAATGGGTGCTTCCCATGGTTACCATCTTCCTCCTGACATCACATTTGGAGATGCCCTAGGTAACCATCTTTAAGCCTAACCTAAGTGACTTTCTCTTCACATTACAATGGATGTTTTGCCATCTTCCCACTAACACTACAATGGGTGTTACCCTGGGTTACCATCTTTAAGCGTAACCTAATTTATGTCCTACTGACATCACAATGGGTGTTGCCCTGGATTGCCAACTTCTTCATGACATAAAAATGGGTGTTTCCCTGGGTAATCATGTTCCTCCTGACATCAGAATGTTTATTATCCTGGGGTATCATCTTTAAGTTTAACATTAGTGACTTCTTCTTGAGATCACAATGATTGTTGCACTGGGTTTCTGTCTTCTTCCTGACATCGAAAATGGTTGTTGCCCTGGGTTACCATCTTTAATTTTAAACTTAGTGATTTCCTCTTCACATCACAGTGGGGGTTTCCCTTGGTTAACATGTATAACCTTTAGTGACTGCCTCCTGACATCACAATGTGTGTGGGCTTGGAATACCTTCTGTAATTTAACTTTAGGGAATTCCTCCTAACACAACAATGGGTACTCCCCTGGGTTACCAACTTGAAGGTTAACCTTAGTGACTTCCTCCTGACATCATTGTGGGTGTTGCCCTGGGTTACACTCTGTAAACTTAACCTTAGTATCTTCCTCCTGACACAACATTTGGTGTTGCCCTGTGTTACCATCTTCCTCTTCACATCACAATGGGTGTTCCCCTGTGTTTCCATGTTCCTACTGTCATCACAATGGGTGTTGCCATGGGTTATCATCTTCTTCATGACATCTCAATGTGTGTTGCCCTGGGTTACTGTCTTTACACTTAACCTTAGTGAATTCCACCTGACATCACGATAGGTGTTGCCTTGGGTTACTATCTTCCTCCTGACATCGCAATGGGTGTCCCCCTTGATTTCCATAATTAGGCTTCACCTTATTGACTTCTTCTTGTCACCACACTGGGTGATTCCCTGGGATAACATCCATAAGTTTAACTGTAGTAACTGTCTCTTGACATCGCAAAGGGTGTTGCCTTGGTGACTGATATTAAATCACAATGGTGTCACCATGTGTTACCATCTTAAGCTTAGGCCTAATGACTTCCTCCTGACATCAGAATCTGTAATGCTCTAGGTTACCATCTTTAAGCTTAAGCTTTGTGACTTCCTCCTTACACAACAATGGATGTTCCCTGTGATAACATCTTCCTCCTGACAGCACAATGCATGTTAGCCTGGGTTACCATCTTCCCCCTGACACCACAAAGAGTGTTACCCTGGGATACCGCCTTTAAGCTTAACCTTAGTGATGTGCTCCTGATATCACAATCAGTATAGCCCTGGGTTACCATCTTCCTCATGACATCACAATGGGTGTTGCCATGAGTAATCTTCTTCCTCCTAATCACATAATGTGTCTTTCCCTGGATTACCATCTGTAAGATTAATATTAGTGATGCCAAAGGGGGTGCTACCCTGAGTTACCATCTTATAGCTGAATCTCAGTGATATACTGGGTAGTATCTTTAACCTTAACCTCAGTGACGTCCTCCTCACACCACAGTGGGTGCTACCCTGGGTTACTGTCCTTAGGTTTAAACTTAGTGATGTCCTCCTTATGCTATATGGGCTGTGGTCCTGGGTTAACATTTTTAAGTTTAACCTCAGTTATGTCCTCCTGACGCCACAGTGGGTGTGGACCTGGGTTGTTAAACTTAACCTGGGTGAAGTCTTCCTCATGTCACAGTGGGAAAAGCTGTGGGTTATCAGCATTAAGCTCAACCTCAGTGTCCTCATCGTGATGCCACAGCCTGTGTTTCCCTGTGTTACCATCCTCAAGCTTAACTTCAGTGACCTCCTCTTGACACCTCAGCTTGTTTTACCCTGGGTTTCCATCCTTAAGCTTAACCTCAGTGACGTCCTCCTGACGCCACAGTGGGTGTTGCCCTGGGTTACTGTATTTAAGCTTAACTTCAGTGACCTGCTCCTGTCGCCACAGAGGATGTAACCCTGGGTTACTGTCTTTAATCTCAACCACAGTGAATTCCTTGTGATGCAACAGTTGACGCTGTCCTGGGTTACTATCATAAAGTTCAATCTCAGTGACATCCTCGTGATGCCACAGTGGATGCTTCCCTGGGTTTGCATAACTAAGCTCAACCTCAGTGATATCATCATGGTGCCACAACTTCTGTTGCCCGGGGTTTCCATCCTTAAGCTTTACCTCAGTGACATTCTCCAGATGCTACAACAGGTGTTGCCTTGGGTTACCATTGTTAATGTTAACTTCACTCATGTCCTCTTGACACCAGAGTGGGTGCTGCCGTGTGTTGCCAACATTAAGCTCAAACTCAGTGATGTCATCAGCATGCCACAGTGAGTGGTAAACTGGTTTACCATGTTTAAACATAACCTCAGTGACAACCTCCTGACACCACAGTGGGTGATGACCTCGGTTACCATCCTTAAACTTAACCTCAGTGACATCCTACTGATGCCACAGTGGTGATGGATCTGGGTTACCATCGTTAAGCTTAGCCTCAATGAACTCACCCTGATGCCACAGGGGGTGCTGCCCTGGGTTACTGTCTTTAAGCTTAAACTCAGTGACATCCTCATGATGCCACAGTGGGAGTTGCGTTAGGTTACCATTGTTAACCTTAACCTCAGTGAAGTCAAGCTTAACCTCTGTGACGTCATGGTGATGCTACAGTGTGTGATACCCTGGTTTACCATTTTTATGCTTAATATCAGTGACATCTTCCTGATGCCACAGTGGGTGTGCCCCTGGGTTGTCGTATTTAAGTTAGACTTCAGTGATGTCCTCCTGATGCCACAGTGGATCCAGCCCCAGGTTACCATTGTTAAGCTTAACCTCAGTGATATACCCTTGATGTTACGTTGGGTGTTGCCCTTGGTTACTGTCTTTAAGCTTAACTCCCTGACACCACAGTGACATCAAGCTTAACCTCAGTGACATCATCATAATGCCATAGTGGGTTACCATTACTAAGCTTAACCTCAGTTATGTTTTACAGACACCACATTGGGTGCTTCCCTGGGCTACTGTCATTAAACTTAACTTCAGTGATGTCTTTCTGATGCCAGAGTGGGTGCTGCCCTGGGTTACCACCTTTAAGATTATCTTCAGTGATGTCCTCCTGATGCCAGAGTAGGTGCTTCCCTAGATTACTGTCTTTTTGCTTAACCTCAGAGATGTTATACTGACACCACAGTGGGTTCTGTCCTAGGTTATCTTCTTTGAGCTTAACATTAGTGATGTCCTTCTGATGCCACAGTGGTTGCTACCCTGTGTTAGCATATTTAAGCTTAACCTCAGGGACATCCTTCTGTCACCACAGTGGGTGCTGCCCTGGGTTACCACCATTAAGCTTAACTTCAGAAAATTCATCATGACACCACAGTGGATGTTGCACAGGGTTACAATCTTTAAGCTTAACTTCAGTGATGTCATTGTCATGCCACAGTGGGCAGTGCCCTGGGTTACTATCGTTAACCTTAAGCTCAGTGATGACAAGACTAACCTTATTGACATCATCGTTATACCACAATAGGTGCTGCCCTGGGTTTCTGTCTTTACTCTTAATTTCAGTGACTTTCTCCTGACACCACAGTTGGTGCTGCCCTTGTTTACCATTGTTAAACTTAATCTCAGTGACGTCCTCCTGACGCCACTGTGAGTTATACCCTGGCTTACTGTCATTAAGCTTAACCTCAGTGACGTTCTCCTGACGACACAGTGGGTGCTGCTCTGGGTTACCTTCTTTAAGATTAACCTCAGAGATGTACTAACACCACAGTGGCTGTGGCCCTAGGTTACCATCTTTAAGCTTATACCTTAGTGACTTACTTCTGAGACAATGGACATTGCCCTGGGTTACCA
>CAUYON010085764.1:0-11880 GCA_963573935.1 Arctocebus calabarensis | reverse complement strand
TTTATTGAATCATAATTATGTACATTGGTGCAATCACAGGGCACGATTCATATACATTCAGAAATATTTTGATCATACTGTTACAGATATCCTTCATGGTGAAACTTATTAAAGGAAATGCCATGAAGGTTTTTTTTTTTTAATGTTTTAATCCACACGCTGTTTAATCCTTCTCCCACCAGTAGAAGAGAGTCAAGCACACTATCGGCGTCCCTGAGACACGACCGACAGGAGCTGAGAGTGCTGGCAACAGGGAGACCCGGCCTAGCCAGGGAACCAGAGGACAGTACCTGCGGAAAGCAATGTTCTACTTTTTGGTTGGATATAAATGGCAGGAATAGAGGGGTATACAGCTTTTTCAAAATATTCATTCTATTTCTGCTCCAGTACCTCACCCACCCCACAAACACTCCCACGAGAACTCCTGTTCTAAGGAATGGAATCCCTCCCCGAATCATCTGTTCTTACACAGAAATGTGTTCAAACCATTCAAGACTCTTCCTTGATGCTCTAGGCCAAGGTTCTGAGAACCTGGGAAACAGAAATGCTTGAAGACGAAAGGGTAAGCTGAGTAAATTTTAGAAAAAGGAAAAGGGTTGGATTTACTTAAGCAGGCATAACATGTTCTCCAGTGAGAACAGAATAAGAAGGAGCTGTAGGAAATTTCAGGAGGAAGAATTTAGGTTTTACATATCAAATGACTGAGACTTGTGAGTAGATTTTTATATCTCTAAGCTCATTTGCATTGACTTTTTTTAATGGAACCACTCTTGCTTGCTCTCACTGCGGACTAGTCTTCTTTTAGCTCCTTTACAATTTGTTTTCTCTAAGACTAGACCTTTCAGTGTGCTATTCCCTTTTTCTGGGAATCACTCACAACTCATTCATTTGCCCCACAGATGTCTACTGAGTACTTATGACATGATGCCCCTGGAGGCATTGGGGATATATTGCAGGTAAAAAAGGGAAGCCATTCTTGCCAGCATGGGCTTATAGTCTACAGATTACTTCAGATGGGATTAGTTCAGAATTCTTAGCCATGGAACTATCAGCCTTTTGATCCAAATAATTCTTTGTCATGGGGGCCTCTTCTATGCATTTTAGGATATTGAACAGAATCCCTGGCCTCTATGTATTAGATGCTGGTAGCACTCCAACAGTTATGGCAACTCAAAAATATCTCCAGGCATTGCTCATTGTCCTCCAACGGGAACACAATTTCTCCAAGTTGAGAAGTTGTGAGTTACTTCATAGCAATTGTAATGTGTATCAGTTTATACTTATTTTAGGGATTCTTTGAATACCATCTCCTCCCACAAGATAACTGTCCTTCTAGAATATATAAATACCTACTTTCTTTTCCTGATGACAGTATTTTTAGCTTCTAGGACAATAACTAGCATATAGCTGGCACTAAAAGTATTGTCAAGAGATTTAAGCCAACAGGTAAACAACTTTTCCTCCCTAACATCTGAGTTAGATATTTTTATTGGATACATTCACTCTTTATGTTTATGCACCAGCATCTCCCATCTACACCACTGGAGTCCTTAAAGGCAGAGGACTTGTCCGACTCCTTCATGATCTCACGTTCTAGCCTAGCACCCAACACCAATACCAAATGAGAGGATGGATGAACAGCAACCCTAATAATTACTCAGCATTCGACATGGGGCAGCCACCAGGGTAGTTCATTGGTGCTCTATATATCCCATTTCAACCTCACATAAAACATGGAAGGAAGTGATATAATATTATCAGAGAACCGTAGCCTCAAACCCAAAGATTAAGTAACATGCTCCAGGCACAACATGGTAGAGTTGAAATCTACCATAGAGCTGTCAGGGACCAGGACTGGCCAGGTCTCTGGCTCAGCTTAACTAGGTTCTGGACACGGACCGTTAAGTTACCTTGCTCAGGTCTCTTAGGTGCCTGAGGGCTATCTACTTTAGCTGCAGAGAGAGAGAGAGAGAGTGAAAGAATAAAGCAGTCTTCTTAGAAAGATAGATCTTAGTCCTTAGCAGAGCTTAGTGATCCTTAGTAAAGAGAGGCCATGCTGGCGTTCTGCAGACAGGAGAGGAGACACAGTCAGAGTAAGCGGGTCCGTGATAGAACGCACATGCTCCTTGACTGCCTTCTCTTCCAGCCTAATATAAGGCTGATCTCCTGCCTCTCAACACCACAGGTGCAGATACTGTCAATTCCCCACTGCTCTCATTTTGCAAGCTCTCATGCTTGTTGGGAGAGCTAAATCCCTCTCCATGCCCTTTCCACCAAGCTGTTCCATTATTGAGCTATACAGGTATTTCTTATAACTCTCACTCCTAGCCATAGGCTATATGGGCTGCAACACAAAGCCTCCCTCTAACTATGCTGATGAAATTTCTTAGCTTTGTCTGTGAGAACAAGTCAATGAGTTAGCAAATGACAAATTATAAGCGACTCAACTTGTTTTCAAATCACAGATAAATAACATTTCAACTGACTGACTGGACCCAAATAGCCACTGGAGGAACAAACAAAAAAATTCACCCTGCATATTAGACAGCATCCTAATATTATATTTTGGGGGTCAAATTTTTATTTCAAGGCTGGATATGCCATGTAGGAACACTGACAATGAAATCCAATTTAGTCAAAATTTTTCAGCTAAATATATGCTTGTTACCTACAAATATTCCTGCTCTATAATTATTTTTTGTGAAAATAATTATAAATTTTAAATGTAAAATTTTATCTTAAGGCACTTGCTCTTCAACCTCTTCAATAAACTTCTTAGGTTTTAAGAAACTACATAGTTTAGAATCCCATGTCTAGTAAACAACTAAAAATTTGACAAATACTTTCTAATCATTAATTTCCAAGTTGTTTTTATCATTATTTTGTCCACAAGTATGTTTTTCCTAGTGACTGCTCTTCTTTTGATTTTTATTTTTCCCTAGCTTTTCCTCTAGCCATTTAGGAAACACTGCAGCTTAAGGCATCAGCATAAATCTCTACGATGACTAGAGGCTGGGAAAGAAGTTCAATTCTGTCTTAGTATCCCAGGCCCATATTTTTCTACAATACTAATTTTATTATATCGTATAGATGGTACCTAATAAAAATCAAATGATTTGAGGCCTCTTGGGTTAAGACTTTAACTAAGTTCCAGTCTTAAGATGTTTTTGTATTAGCTTATTATTTATTAATATTCTTTGTTTTTGAAATATAAGTTTTCAATTTGATGACTAATTTTAGAATTACTAAAGAACATTTGTATTTAATTTTTACATGGTATAAGTTTAACAATTTTATTTCACAGAAACCAACGACTGCATCTGAAAGTTACTCAGGACTCCCACCAGAAATGCTTTTATAAAATTGAATTCTCCTAACTTGA
The DNA here is from genome assembly GCA_963573935.1 of Arctocebus calabarensis. NCBI lineage: Eukaryota > Metazoa > Chordata > Mammalia > Primates > Lorisidae > Arctocebus > Arctocebus calabarensis. The sequence continues at coordinate 8,498 of CAUYON010085764.1, read as the reverse complement.
GATCATACCTATGAGTACTTATATCTTCTGAATATTTTTTTCCTGCTGCAATAGTAAAATGTACTGCAGTCTTCCCTGGCCTCAGTCTTATCTTCTTATCATGAAATGATTTTATGTTGATTTTTTTCATTTACTTTCATTACCTTGAGCAAAGGTTTTCAATGAATATCCGCTCAAAATGCACCTGAGGACAAATTCATCTTGAGATTTTTCTCTCATTAGAAAGGGGTTCTGATACTACCCAGTTAAGGAGGACAGAGTTTACTCAAATTCTGAATTTCCAAAGGATATGTACACTTTATCACTCACTTAGCTTTGGTTAACTTTTCAAAGATTTAATCTTATTTCTCAACATAAATTATAAGCTGTCAAGGTCAGCTGTTATATTCCCTTCCATTTTAACAACTCTCAGCACTAATGCATATAGTTACTGTTCAGTGCATATTTATTAAGAAGATTAGCTAATTTGACCATGAAGTGATTTAACCAAACTGAACTTAAACTATCCCCACTTAAGATCAGAATTATCATTAATACGATTAAAGCATTGTATCATTTGTTACCAATGAGGTTCAATTTCATTTGAATCATTAAAAGAAGCCTAATAAATTCCAAATGAATTGAATCAAATTATTGGAATCAAATCAGTTATTGCCGAAACATGCTATTTTAGGACATAAGAGAAAGTGTACGATGGAAAATGAGATTTTGGAATTCTCACAACATCTATTTCCCCTGAATGGGTTTGGCAGCAACAATGGCAGGATAGAATTCCATCCCGGGCAATTCTATTCAAGGAAGAACTCTCCACTAAAACTCCTAAAGTAACCTTTGCAAAAATTATGTGAAAATGATGTTTGACTTTCTTCTCACCATAAATTCAAACAAAATACTTCTCTTTTATTGTTCTCTTTTCTTATTTGGGAAAGGTAAATTAGAGGGAAATGTTGGCAAGCCTTTAAGTCAGGGAAAGATAAGTAACATTGTATTTATTATTTTTTCAAGTTCTCAGGTTTCTTCGAATTCTCTGTATGTGTATATGCCCATATCCACACTCTGTATTCATTTGAGAGACATTATCTCAAATATGTATATTTATTTGATTATATGTGTGATTATATATTTATTTAATATATGTGATGTGCAGGGTGTATTCTTTTACTAACGATTGTCATAATCTTGATTTGAATACTGAGTGATATATTGACTAAATTATTGAAAGAATCAGCTAGCTTTCAAACACTAATGTGAAGCAAATTGAAAAAAATATATATGGCAAGAAAAGCTCCCTTATAATTAAGTTAGGGGCCTACATCAACCAGTCAAATCCAAGTAACTTGTTTGTATCTGGATATATAAACACATGGACATGGTTTGTGTTCTAAGAATAATCACATACACACAAGTTACATAAGTGCTGTGCGCTGAGTCAGCTACTACGAACAATTTTTATATTCTGAAAAAAGTGAAAATGAAAGCATTGTAAAATGGACCTCTGTGGAGAAGTCTTTAGGGCTTATTAGGTTTAATCCCTTATTTTAGAAATGAAGAAACTCACATCCAGGCAGCTTAATTGAATTTCATTTGAAAACTGAAATATAAATATATTTGTGGATTCCACTTCTATAATAATAAGCGAAGCATCTAGTTGGCAATTCCTTAAATGTTAGTGCTCTTTACAGCATCCATGTCACTGAAAGTGATGTCCTTCATCTGCCCGGCAACTTGTTTTCCAGAGTCATGAGGTTTTCACCGTTGCTCACCCCTGTCTGAAGTGTGTGCTTTGTTCCTGTGCCCACTCTTCAAAGGCTTGCTCAAATGCTACTCCTTCTTAATGATGTCTTCTTTGGTCCTCCCAGCTGGAAGTGATCTTTACCTCCTCTGATCCACTAGAGCAATTATCACATTCTGCCTTGTAATTCAACATGTCGTAGTGAAAGTGAGTGGATAGGCTCTGGATACGCAGACAGGGGTTCAAATTTTGGTGTTTGCTCCTTATAAGCAAATAAAATCAGCTTCCCTGAGCCACAGGTGAAGATAATTATAACTATCTTAACCTTATTTGTGCTTACCCTTCCTGCAGTATGGTAATCAAATATACGAATTGGATAAATGCATTCTAAATAAATGTTGTACACTTGTCAAAAATTTGCTAAGTATCGTCAACATAGTGAACCTTGAACTAGACTTTCCTAAAATTTGAAAGTCACATGGTCCTTTATAGAGCTTTATTTCTTATCTCCCCAACAGAACATTCACATCTTAAAAATAGAGGTTATAGATACCAGCAGATAGTATAATATTTTATGTCCCATCCTAGTATATGTATTTACCAATAGTTAAAAGAAATGGATGAATAAATAAATGAATGAAGAATCAAATTTATTATTTTTCTTATTGGAAGTCTGATTGGCAAGTTGTCAGATAAAGTCCTATTTAATAGTTAAACACTCATTCTGCACAAGAATAAACTATCTTTAGTGCTAATACTGATCTATATAAAAATAAAAATAGACTTGTTCTCTCTGTATAATGAATTTACATCTTTTTGTCAAGAAATATATATTTGATTCATTAATATACTGTATATGAAATTTTAGTAAGTGAAATTAAGCTTTTATTAAGGTTTGTCCGTGGGTTGAATAGTCACAATATAAATGTATCAGAGCTCTCTGCAAAGAAATTGTTCAATCAAATGGAGAAACATGACTTTTACCATTAAACACAGCTATGATTTATTCTTCTTGTATCAGCAATCATACTTCCTTCAATGCCCAAAGCTTTCTAATGATAACGGTGGATAAATCACAAATGTCTGCCACAGCATAGCACAAAGCTTTGCATACATAAATGCTTCGACACTCAAACTCTGCAACTGTAAAGCGGTACAGTCCACATCAGCAGATTCATCTTTATGATGGGTTTTATTCTCTCAAAGGGTTAAATCGCAAAGGGTCTTTTGTTTTGTGACAAGTGTAACGTGAGGACCCTCAAAAACCTGATTTATCATTGCTCCTTTTTTTCCCCTACTTTCTTTCCTGGCGTTCTTTTTTAAGTGCTTGAGATCCACATTGGATTAAAAAAAAGACATTTGAGGTCGAGAGCTGCGGAGGTTGAGGGTGGGAGGGAGAAGGCTATTTTGAATCTTGTGACAGTGAGGTTTCGTTCTCTAAGGAGCTCTCTGTGGGTTTCTGGCATTGTGAGTGTTTTGTCTGCTTGCAAGCGAGCAGCTGATGGATGGGGAAAATGTTCATTGATTTGTAGTGCCTGCACTGCAGCCAACCAGCACTAGAATGAGGAGGCACCATCGTGAATCTCTCAACTATGCATATTTATATGCAGCTGCTGTACTTCTAAACCTCCAGTGAATACAAAGTACTTGTGTGGCCACCAGTTCACACAATGCCGTCCTGCCGCATGCCCTGATTTAACTACTGTATGGCAGAATAGATTCGGGGTTTCGGTGGGATATAGAAAGGAGAGGAAAGCAGGGAGGGAGAAAAGGCCCTTGCACAATTCCTTTTTCTTAGATAGTCAAGAGAATGAAAGGAATGTGGGAACAAGGAGGGAACATTCTAATAAATGCTTTCCATGCTCGCATCTCAAGTTCCAAAATTGATTAGTGGAAACGAAATCCTTTTAAAGGTGGTGTTTTCAGTGAGCAAGGCTTTGGGACTTCCATGATAATGATGTGGTTAAAATATGCTGGCACCATTGAAATCATAGCACTGAGCCGTGTGTATGAGAAAGTCCCTCCCCTGGTAAACCACAGCTTCAGTGGAGAGAAAGAGTTGAGATGCTATACTTATTGGCATCTTTAGAGCACTGGAAAGAGAAATTTAATAAAGGGTAAAATATGAGGTTGTTAAAGAAAAAACAGATGAAAGAGAACTCATTTTAGAGTAGAAACAGAGCAGGAGGGGTGGTTTGGGAGCAGAAAGGAGTATTAAATGGCCAAGCTAAGAGCATAAAATGTGAAGAGCAAAGTTAAAGGAAGAAAAGAAATAACGAAAAAGACTTGTCAAAGTGAGAACCCTTCCCTTTAAAGAACATAATCTATACTTCAGATATATAGATATATAATTAGTACAATAGTTTCTAAATAGCTTTATCACAATGACCTAATTTTATTCGATTGCAAAGTTTTAAAGCACATAAATTTGCAAAGTTGAACATTTTTGGACTTGATTGGTAGAGTTCCTTTTCCCAACACTTAAAGAGAAAGAAAAGAGAAAAAAGATAAATGGGGAGAAACTTATGGGAAATTGGAAATCATATTGAACTAACACCTACTATGACATTAATCTTATTCATAAAGTTCTAAAGGTTAAATTCAGATAAATGCTATTGACAACCATAGTCCCACAGGGCATCTGAAAGAAGTTCATTTTAATATAAAATTAGGTATCAAGTCCAAAATAAGCTATATGAAAGCAACATCAAAAAGCAAGTCAAATTTAGTATCTGGATACAGCATGATTCTATTATCAAAAATAAGCCTTCTGCTTTTCCTCATAGAATTAAAGCACTGATTCAAACCAAATTGCAGCTGCTCTTTTGACTGGAATATCAAATGGCCTTCTACATAATTCTTTCTGAGTTTTCTAGGCAGGATATCAAACCTTATCTCCCAAGGGTCTAGGGAAGATGAGTTGAACCTTGAAAATTATAATGCCACAGCATAATCAACACCAGTATTACATTCTAGCTCTGTAGCCTTTATTATACATGTTCAGATTTTAAAATAATACCCCCAAATTGATCAGGAGTTGCTGTTTTCTGGCACAGAAACACCTCCCTTACTGTACAGTAATATTAGACTGTGGGCTAGCAATGTACTCCACCCAGTGGTGTGTCAGAGTAAAAATATCTTTTATAAAGGCTAAACCTGACCTAATTTCCTTCTATTTTTCAGCCTCAGAATTATAAAATATTAGCTAGATGCATGAAACGTAACGTGAACTTTGCCTTTCTTATGACTGAACAAGAAAGAGATATTCGCTTTTCTGAAAAGATCACGTCTTCCAACTTTTAAGTTAAAAATGAAGAAAATCTTGACTACATCTCTAAGTATTATAAATAAGATCAACTTGGAATAGACACATGTAAGCATTGCTAAAAGTGAGTTTCTGAGGTTATGCAAGAAGGTACTGAGTTGTTATCATTTGATACATGTTATTTTCCTGTTAGCTTTGGATTATTTCCATAAAGATACCAAACCTGTGTGCTAAGCAAAGAAAAACCCAACATGACAACAACAAAAAGGGCAAGCCACATGACCTCTGGACGAGATTTACTGCAATATCTGATTTGCAGGCCGAACCAGAATATCTTGTCCCAATCCTCCTGAATTATCTAAAATTCTGTTTATTTATGCTCTTGTCTGAGATGGAGGAGAACAGAGGAAATATAATGGAATTTTGCAATTTTTCTTTTGTGATTTATCATAATGAGGATCATTGATCATTAGCTATCAAAGATATTGGGACGTAAATAAACAATATTCTGAGATTGGGTCTTCTTTGGGGCAATGGCATTGTAAAAATTATAGTCATCATTTGCTTCTTACAAAAAGTAAGTCAAAGTAAAAACTAAATTTGGGTTTGGATGTCTGAAGTTGGGTTGGAATTTTTCTACTAAAAATTAAAAGAAAATTTTATTAAATGTGGAGGCACTTGAAAGCTGATGTGTCCTTTTATCAGATGAAGTAAATGTAAGAAAAAATGCTTCTAGCTATATGGCCACAGTTGGAAGAAAAATTCAGATGATGTCAACAAGATAAAAATATATGGTGGGAAACAATCATGTACCAGTTTAAAAGTCAACTTAACTGCTCTTATTCTAGAGCTGACATTAAACAGTTACTTGACATTAGGCAAATCATCATATTTATGAATCAAAATTTCTTCACATATTAAAACATATATCCCCAATACTAGTTTACTTCCATTACTAAGGAAGAGGTGGGTTAATAATTCCTAACTCTGTTTACACTATCAACTTTTTAAGAAGTGGATGAAATTCGTGAACATCTTTCCTATGAAAAGATTCATAATAGAGTGCACATAAGTTTGAGGTTTTCTGAATCCCTTGCAAGCTATTCATAGACTTCTAAAGAGGCCATAAACTCCATGCAGATAAACCCTGGAAAATCAATCAACTATGTGTATATTTCAACCAATAGATTAATTCATTTATTTCTGCCCTCAAATCCCAAGCAGGTTATCTGGCACTGAGTTATCATTCAATAGATTCGGAAGAAATAAATATTTTACGAAATTGTTTTTGAAGGAAAAGCTCTGAGCTAGGGAATTTAACATCATAATATATTCAGAATAACTTTAGTTAAAATGGAAAATAGAAAGCAGGAACCATGTCTACAGTTCAGTTAGATAAGAATGGAGCATTGAGAAAATAGTCATGTGTATAAAAATGTGGAGAAGGTAGTATCTTTGCCAAATTTGATGTTGTCATCGCTTTAGTTTTTATATAATGTGTATGTTTCATAATTTTATCATTATAAAAAAATACAATTACTCTATCAACACCTAATGGGATATCACAGTTTTTCTTATGAAACGTTTTTTAATAAAAGGCAATGCGGAATGCTTACAGTCATTGTTTATTAAGTAATTGTCTCATGTGTTGCAGGTGACATCATCTGTACCACCACGTTCATAGCTGCATAACTGTCTCTCATCAAAGACAGTCTTGCTCACAGCAGCAGTGTCTAAAACCAGGTACAGGCAAAGCCCATTACAAAATAGCTCTCAGCTACACTAGACTCAATTATAACCCAAAATGTCCCTAGAGAGCATCAGTTCCTTACCATGATCCACAAAGCCCAAGGAGTTGACATTATGCTTGTCATGTTACACCATGACCACATTGCATGATCAAATCAGATTTTCATACATTTACTGTAAACAAGGAGAGAAGACAATCTTAGAAATGAGTATGAATTAAAATTGGATAACCTTGGATAACTTACCCAATTTTTTAAGACTGACTTCTGCATATGCAAAATGTCTTAAGATAATAGGAGCTGTGATTCTTTAATCTCACCATCGTCAATGTAAAGTTAGCAACAAGCCTGGCACAAAGTAAATATTGAACACATGGTAACTGCTACATTACTATTCTTAGAATTATGATGACAATCATGTAACTAATTATGTATCATTACAGCAGAACTTAGACTCACCCAATTTTTCTTTTACCTCCACAGTAAAATAAAAAATTCTAAAACTCTCTCTCTCTTTTTATAATTTTGGAATATCTACAAATCAAACTAATGTTTCAAAAATGATTATGTATGTATTATATATACTACATATATACATATGTTCCAGTAGGCTATGTAAAACATATTAGTTGTGCACAATCAAGTTTAGTTCCAAATTTGCTTAAAATTGTATTTAATATGTTCCTGCCTACAAGATTTACTTCTAAAAGAAACAATGAGCCTAACCACCCTCCCCTACTGAAAATTTGCACCAAATACAGTTCGAAATAATTACTGCTTTAAATAAAAGAACTTTAAAAATGTGTATGATGTTATGTTAGCTTTAGCATCTAGGTCTTTGAACTAAGATCTGATAATAGTAAAATTACCCCAGATCAATACTTTGCAGTATTGTGCAAATAACTGTTCACTACTTCTAACTCCTGAGCAAGGTAGCAGGGCATTTTTGACACATTCAGAACTCTGGAATGAATGTAATGATGTTGAATGTATATACCTATAACGCATCTGCTGCATAACAAAACAATTATGCTTTATAAAAATATAGAGATGCATGCCTGGTCCTCCTTTAGTCTTATTTATAGTAAGGGGAAGTACTAAAAATAGTGGTCGGTTATTTCATATCATTTCAAAATGGGGAATAAGCTTGTAGTTTTTCCTTTCTTTACTATTAATATCTGCAACATATGACCTTTTGGTGTTCTTTTTCTTCTGAATTGAAGTAGAAATTGATAAGATTTACATTACTTAAATAAAATTTACATTACTTAAATGAATCCCTTGCTTTAGAACAATTTTGCTAACTCTTCCAGAGTAGCTGTGGAAGATGCAGGAATATCAGCAGAGGGTTCAGGAAACAAAAAACATTGCCAGAAACTGGAAAATGACTCATTGATAAATTCCGACTGTGTCCTGCACCAGAGCAATAATAATTTGACCATTTATCAAATTAGTCTAATTCTACTAACTTTTACTTTGTCTGTAATAGCATAAAGTGTGAAACTCTGAAATAAGGAAAAAGGAGGCTCTAGATATTTATAGACATTATGAAGGGGAATCAGGGTTATATATATATTTTTTATTTTCTTCAACTCTTTTCTTTTTTTTTTTAATTGTTGGGGATTCATTGAGGGTACAAGAAACCATGTTACACTGGTTGCATTTGTTGGGAAAAGTTCCTCTTACAATCGTGTTTTGCCCCCAAAAGGTGTGGCACACACTAAGACCCCAAGAACCCCACCCCCCTCACTCC